>RSEH01000084.1:0-163551 GCA_006503475.1 Stentor roeselii | reverse complement strand
ATAGCTACTTTTGAATCTTTAAATAGTAATTTAATATCTTCTCTTTGAATGATGCACCTTGAAAGATTATCATGTAGAATATATAACAATTTGTTCCAAAAAGCTATCTTAAAAATAATCCTATTGTAAACAGCTACTAGATATTTTTCATTGCGTGTAAAGTATAAACCTATAAGTTTACTGGTATCATAATTTAGCAGAAAATCTTCCCTACACTCAGATACATTCCAAACTAAAATACTGCCATTCTTTTTACATTTAAAAGTCCAAAATCTATTTTTCGAATATTTTTTGATACTAGTAATTGGATCTTTATATGGTTTAAAAGATTCTATCAAGTTTTCTACATTAATATCAAAATTTAATTTAGAAAAATTATTCAAATTCAGATCATCTCTTTTCATTTTTATTTTCCAGATCAGAAATCTATAGTCAGATGATCCAGTGACCAGATAGTTTCCATTAGTCGAGTAAGAACAGCAATTTACTTCAGATGAATGTCCGTTCAAAGTAAACTCTGCTCTTTGCTGATTTATATTCCAGATTTTAACCGTTGTATCTTTTGATCCAGTTGCCAGATAATTTCCATAAGGAGAGTAACAACAGCATTTAACCAAATCTGAGTGTCCATTAAGAGTGAACTCTTCTCTTCGCTCTTTTATATTCCAGATTTTTAATTCACCTATATTAGTAGAGAATCCTGATACAGTTGCCAGATAATTTCCATCAGGAGAGTAAGAACACCATTTAACCATATGTGAATGTCCATCGAGAGTGAACTCTTCTTTTCGCTCTTTCATATTCCAGATTTTAACAATCTAATATGATGCACTTGCTAGATATTTTCCATCAGGAGAGAAAGAACAGTAAGATACCCATTTTGAATGTCCATTCAAAGTAAACTCTTCTTTTCGCTCTTTCACATTCCAGATTATAATTTGACCTAAATTATTAAACGAATCCTTTGATACAGTTGCAATATAATTTCCATCAGGAGAGTAAGAACAGCAATTTGCTGACTCTCCATCGAGTGTGTATTCTTCTCTTCTATTTTTTATATTCCAAATTTTAACCTCCTTATATGATGAAGTTACCAGATATATTCCATCGGGAGAAAAAGGACAGCATGATATAAATCTTGACTGTCGATTTAGAGTAAACTCTTGTCTTTGCTCTTTTATATTCCAGATTGTAATTTCACCGAATTTATTTTGATAATCTCCTGATCCAGTTACTAGATAATTTCCATCAGGAGAGTAAGAACAGCTATTTACATAGTTTGAATGCCCATTGAGAGTGAACTCTTCTCTTCGCGCTTTTATATCCCATATTTTAATCTCCTTGTATGATCCAGTTACCAGATATATTCCATCAGGAGAGAAAGAACAGCAAGTAGAATATTTATTATGCCCTTTCAGAGTAAACTCTTCTTTTTGCTCTTTTATATTCCAGAATATAATTTGACCTAATTTATGATAATCATCTGATCCAGATACAAGATACCTCCCATCAGGAGAGTAAGAACAACAACTTGCCAACAATGAATGTCCTTCTTTGTCAAAGACTTTCATCGGCCATGTATATGTTTTTTCTCGATATTTTGAATACTTTGTATAATATTTATAAATCTTATCTCTAAGCTCAGCTCCTTTGCTTTCTTCATTATCTCCAGGAGCTTCGATTATTTCTTCTCTCACTACTCTACTTGAACCAGATTCTGCCATTTATAGACTTAAGTTTTAAAAGAAAAATATACCTTGAATAATTTATATTTAAGTATCGAATTAAATAGTTATAATTGTCTATCCTGTCTTGCAATACAGTTAAATACTTTGATAAATTTAATAAAGAAGTCTTGAAGATTGTTCCTTGGTAGTTCCGAAGCTAAAAATCATTGATTATTGACCGAAACTATCTGCTGGAATAAAAATTTCTATGTCATTTTTTCAATTTTAATCATTATTTAGGTATATTTGATGAATTAAGTCCTTTGCTTATTAAAATTAACTTGATAAACTTATTCCTGAAATTTAGATGCATCGTAATCAATAAAATTTCTAATTTTTTAATCTTATTACCTAACAAATTTAAAATTTTTCTAAGTGTCTATTCAAAAGCCATGACTAAATCAAAATTTTTCACTAGATCTTGATTTTTCAAGTATTTGATATACTTAGCTAAATTTTATTACGGTAGAAAAATATATTTTCAGACATCTTTATAATGTTTAATTGGCTAGCTAAGAATTCGATCTCCTGTGTCAAAGCTATCAGAAAGAGGTTCTTGACAAAAAATATTTACCCTGAGACACCAACAAAGATTTCATATGATATTGATAACTATGAAAAAATTCTTGATGGAAGCATCCTCTCAGTAGATAAATCATTGATAATAAAAGATATTATTCAATATAATAGTTTGCTCATAACAAGGCCAATGAGGTGGGGTAAATCACTGACCCTAAAGATGCTTGAGAGTTTTTTCCAGCCTAAATTTTCATCAGAAGGAAACATTATCAATGATGATGAGAAAAAGGAAAAATTTTCGAAATTGTTGATCGGCTCTAAAATATTAACAGTGCATCCATTTACGGGTGAAAATAAAGAAACCAAAATTATTGATTTACAAGGATCACTTCCAGTAATAACTCTCACCTTTGAGAATATTAACAATTTAACCACCAAAAATAAAATTTTTACAAGTTTTAGAGATGTACTTAGTGATGGAATATATCCTCATAAATATTTATTAACATCAACAAAGCTAAGAGATCAATATAATCAGGAATTATTGAAAGATTTTTTTAGTCCTGAAAAAGAAAATCTTACAGAAGATGATATAACCTATACCCTATGGGCTCTTATAAAATCTTTAAATGAGCACCATAATAAAAAAGTTATCGTCCTTGTTGATGACTATGATAATTTGTTGGCCAATATCAAATTAAAAAGGCCGGATTTGTATGAATATGCTTGTACTACATACAATAATATATTTTCTATAATAAAAAACGACACTGATTCAATCCAGCTCTCAGTGTTTATGGGGTTGACTCAAATTACAAAAGAGCGGAGTATGTCATCGATTGATCATCTATTACACGATTCAATTATTTGCCCGAGGACCGCTAAGGAGAAAGCTGTACATTTTGGGTTTACTGAAATAGAAGTTGAACAGTTGATTAAACAAGCAAAAAAGATTTCAAAGGTAAAGCTGGATGAAGATGAAATAAAAGAAAAATTATCTAGATTCTATAATGGGTATATGATTCAAAAGAAATTGATTTATAATCCTTACTCTGTTATGCATTGTCTGCATAATCTGGTTAATGATATAAAACCGGCTTATGAAAATTATTCGGTAAACACAGGAAATCCCGATAGGCTCATCAAGGTAGTTAAAGAACATGAGAAACTCGAAAAAATTGAAGAAAAGAAAAATACAACTACAATAGAAAATTAAGAAGAAAATAAAATAGAATATAGAGTAGTAAATAAATAGAAATGCTAATTAAAATAGTAGAAGCAATATTCACACCTTATGGTGGAAATGATTTGAATAAGATTTATAATAACCAAGTGCAATTATTATCACTGATGGTAGATGCAGGATATATTGCTTAGTATATGAACAAGGGGTATATTGAATCCCAAATACTGAGATGAAATATCAATTCTTCGGTGAAATATTCGATGCTTGGTTTAGCAAAGAAGAAAAACGCCTATTGAAAGAAACTATTAATAAAATGAATCTACAAATGTTGATCAAACTATTTCAAGCAAGAATTCTCAACTATATTGAAAACGTGTAGTATCCAGAGTATTTTTTTCATTCATTACTTTATGCATATGTTGAGAATGATTTGGAGGCTTTAGATACGAATTTTTTTACGAAAAGCAAATTGACATCATATTAAAATCTCATAACAATAAAGTAACAGTTTATCTTATTGAAATAAAAAGAAAGACAATGACGGCAAAGAAAGTACCAACGGTCTATATTAATGATGCCAATTAACCGAAGTGATTCTATACTTGCTGTTCTTTACTTAATACAAAACACTGTATTGTCGTAAGTCTCGACAACTTAATTTCGAAGAATTAGTTTCGATTTTCAAATTGGAATTGAAAGTCTTTTAGTAAAAGCAGAAACTGAAAGTAATTAGCTTTTTTTATAAAGGGCGAATTGAAGAGTTTCTCTAACTACACAAAATTAGTTTTCATATAAATTTACTGTCTTAGCTATCAAGACTTACTATTTGAACTTATTGAACCAAGACTGGTATTAATACGAAGGTGTTCAAAATATTTGCTAAATAACGCATATATTTGGTTATACCCTTTTATATTAACAACTGATGTTAAGTATTTATTGATCCTTACCGAAGTTCGAGCTTTAAGATTTGAACAAGAAAACATTTGATGAATCCCAATATTTTCTAGCTTATAAAAAAATTAATTTATGGTGTTTAAAACTTTTTAATAGCTAATTATGAATGAAAATCGCAATTAGCGTGTGTTTTCCAGGTAAATATAAAACCTGTATTGTTTGATATCTTAAACGAATTAATCTTAAGATGACTTATGCAATTTAGAATCCAAGACAAGTATCATCAATCATTAACTGATTCAATTTCTTTCATTTAAAGTTAAAAACTATTTCCTATTCATTTATAGATTAAGTAATTAATAGCTTCCAACCCTAGCTCTGATCGATTCGACTGAAATTTTTAAGATTTGAAGCATGTGCATAGGAAATTAAGACTAATTTGAAGGGTTTGTATTCGAATCAGAACATTTTCATTAATTTTCGATATGAAGTAATTATATCTATTATGTTTAATTCATCTAGATATTCATTTCTCTATTATTTAATAAAAATTTAATTAAACATTGCTATTCAATGAGTTTGTAAAACAAAGGGATTTAGATTTTTCCGACCTTCAAACAATATATTGACTGAATAAAACTCTTTCTTTAATAATAATTCCTGCTCTTTTTCAGTTAGTTTTCTAAGTATCTCAAATTTGAAGAAAATTTCTTATGATGCCATTGAATAATCTAAAAAATCATAGACTAATCAAGAACCCAACTAGTTTCTAGGCATTTGGTACAAGATAAATCTGATTGATTTTCCATAGCCTTTTTACCAAAAATGACGAGATTGACCCTGGTTTGATATTTAAATTAATTTAATTATAAGAAAAATCATTTAATTTATGTATTTTAAGTCTTAATTAATGATCTTTGTTCAATGATCCAGGTAAGCGATTAATAATTGAAAATCTGCTCTGAAAGTTTGATTAATAAAAAGGCAAGAAATCGAGATCTCTTTATTTTTCAAAATTTCAGCCAATTAGCTATTCGATCACATTATTTTCATAGAGATAGAGCTAAAAATCTGTATTGGCACAAACAGTATCTGTTAAGAAATAATCGAAGCAGATCTGGACAGTGACTATATAAAAATTAGAAAATTTTCTTCAGAGTTCTATTTGAAATTCGAATATCTTAGTTACTGATGGAAATTTTATGGTAGATGGTGAAGGTCAAGGATTTGTAAAATATCGATATGCAACTGGGAAGAGGCTTTGAAAGAAAGATACTCTTAGTATAGGATTCGAATGAATTTCCTTATATTTTCTTTAGGACTTTAAGTGGCCCTTCTGCCTATCTTAGGCAGAATTAAAGTAGAGAATCTTGAAATTTACAGCTCTCTGCCCTCTTGCCATTCTCTTATGAGAGAGCTTAAATAATAGATGCTTCTGCATGGGTGAAATAGCTGAAATTTAGAAATGTCTAAACACTTTCTAAAAATCTTCCTTTAAATACTTAATCAAACTTTGATCAAATCTGAAGACTATCTGGTAAATAGAAGTCAATATGAAGGTAACAAATGGAAATTTTTTTATAATGTTATATCAACTATTCTTAAAAATTCAAGTATTATATTCGAATTATATTTGATATAAAATAAGTTTAATATTATACTATAATCAATATGTCTATAATTATTATAAGTTTAAATCTCTAGCCTAAACAAGAAGAATCTGATAAACGTTGAGCATTTAAATTTTTTTCCAAAAATCAAACTAGCCTATAATCAGCACTATATCAATCCTTATCAATAAATTGTTATCAGTCTAAAACTTAATAAATCTAAATACCCCAAATCTCTTTGAAAGACAAATGATGATTAAATATCAGCCAATAATGTTAATTCTTGTCGGTCTATGCATTCATTTAGCATTATCAGCAAAGTACGCTGAGTATAAGTTCGGACTTTCATACGGAAGTTACTATACCGACTACTCAGGCAGGAACTTTCATGCATCTAATGGAGGAAGCTCGTCTACTAGTAAAGTTACCCATTCAGACCGTGGAGTTTATATCGGAGGCAAGGATAAGCACGTCTTGCTTCCAGAGACGTATACAGGTACCAAGTTATCTTCTTCTTTTTCAATTCTGATATGGGCAATGCCCAAAACTCAAACTGGAAGAGTTTTTTTCAGAGGTAAAGGCTACACCAACAACATTGCGATTCTTGGAGACTCAGGAAATTCGGCACTAAATTACCAGAGGAATATATCTTCAGTAGTTTATGATAACTATCTTCCTGCCAATAGCTTCGAAACTGGAAAATGGGTTTTGATTCTATTGGTCAACTCAAATTCAAACTTTGTATTTTACACCAACAAGTATCAAGTAGCTGCAGCTTACTACGTGTACAAAGAGGAAAGTTCAATCTTGTACGATACTACTTTGGGCTCAATGGCTAGTAACCGCCCTGCATTTTGTGGGTTCGTTTGGTACTTACTTATTAACGATGCTGCCACTATGGTCCCATCTGATTATTACAGTGAAGGAACTTACCAGACTTGCACATTTGGACCTTGCGTCTCTTGCACTACAGCTTTTAAAGATACAACCTATGGAAATCTTTGTCTTGCTACAGTTACTGATGAGACGAAAAATTCGAATTCAGAGACATGCTCAAATTCGAATGGATGCTCGATTTATACTAGTTATCAATGTTCGTGCACGAATTCTTGTGGATATGATATCACTTCAGGAGCTTGCACTTGTGTTAGTGCTACTGGGGTCTCAACTTCAACTTCTTGTTCGTGCTCTTCAAGCTATACACTGAGAAGCTCAAAATGTTGCAATCCAAAATGTGGAACATGCTCCACAAGTGAGAACTGCCTAACATGTATGGATCCTAATGCCAGCGTTACTAGTGGAATTTGCAATTGCAAGACAGGGTATTATGGAACTCCCAGCACTACAGCAACTACTTCATGTACTGCCTGCAAATCAAAGTGCTCTTCTTGCACAACTTCAAGTGACTGCCTCAGTTGCTATGATCCTAATGCAGAAGTTTCTTCAAATTCTTGTGTCTGCAAGTCAGGATATTATGGAACAGCCAGTACCACAACAACAACTTCCTGCAGCGCCTGCTCAACTGGCTGCTCCTCATGCACTTCATCAACAAATTGTATTTCTTGTTATGATCCGAATTCTGAAATATCAGCTGGTACGTGTGTCTGCAAATCAGGTTATTCAGGTACACCTTCATCATCATCAGTTACATCCTGTTTTGTTTGCAAAAGTGGCTGTAGTGCTTGCGCATCTGAAAATGGGTGTACAGCTTGTAATGATCCTAATGCAGTAGCTATTTCAAATACCTGTGTATGTAAATCGGGGTATTCTGGTACTCCTTCTCTTGATTCAAGCGGAGGATGCTTTGTATGCCTAGATAAATGTCAAACATGCTCTTCAGGGTCAGATTGTTTGAGTTGCACAGATCCAAATGCATATGTATCTGGAACGACATGCTATTGTAACACTGGATACTACGGAACTCCATCTTCAACAACAACAACTAATTGCGTAGAATGCAATGCAGGATGCTCTTCATGTACTTCAAATGCTGATTGTGTGTCTTGCGATGATCCAAATGCTGAACAATCAGGTTCAGTTTGTATCTGTAAAAGTGGATATAATGGAACCCCTTCTCGTACATCAACAACGGGTTGCTTCGTATGCAAATCCAAGTGTTCTAGCTGTTTGTCAACTAACGGATGCACAGCATGTTTTGATCCAAATGCTGAGGTAGTTTCAGCGAACTGTATATGTAAAACTGGCTATTATGGAACTGCTTCTGTAGACACTACAACTGGCTGCTTTGCTTGTCCATCTGAGTGTTCAAGTTGTACATCAAGTAGTCAATGCTTAGTATGCAAAGATCCGAATAGCCTTCCTGTTTCAGGGACTTGCGAATGTAAATCAGGATATTATGGAACCCCATCAACAACAGTAAGTTCAACTTGTTATGCCTGTGGTTCAGGATGCTCATCTTGTACAGACTCAAGTAGCTGTTCTTCGTGTTTTGATACAAATTCTATAGTTTCAGGAGCAGACTGCATTTGCAAATCAGCACATTACGGAACTCCTTCAATTGATTCAAGCATAAATGGATGTATCGCGTGCGGGGTAGGATGCTCAAGTTGCTCCTCTGGGGATATGTGTGACAGCTGTGCGGACGCAAACTCTGAATTCATAGCTAATGCTTGTTTTTGCAAATCAGGATATTACGGATCAATAACATCACTTTCCAGCATCTGCAATTCATGTCCAAGTATATGTTCCTCTTGCACTTCTTCTTCTCAATGTACGAGTTGTTGGGATCCAGTAGCCATTCCATTTAGCGGTGTTTGCGAATGTCCATTTGGGTTTTATGGTTCTCCCTCGACAGGGCCAAGCACTGCATGCCTTGCATGCCCTTCGAAATGTAAAACCTGCTTGGATGGATCGTCCTGCACTTCTTGCTTTGATCCGAATGCTGAGGTTATTTCAGCAGAGTGCAAATGTAAAAGTGGATTTCTAGGAACTCCTTCATTAACTACTACTTCTTCTTGTTATCAGTGCCAACCTGGCTGCTCTGAGTGTGATGAAATCTCTTGTACTGCCTGCATAGACCCGAATGCAGAGATATTTGGTGGAGTTTGTAAGTGTAAAGATGGCTACTTTGGAACTGCTTCATTGACTTCTACAACTGGATGTAAAGTCTGTCCTGAAGGTTGCTTGACCTGCACTAGTGCTTCGAAATGCTTGACTTGCACTGACTTAAAGATGGAAATAGTTTCAGATTTATGCAAATGTAGAGACGGTTTCTATATGAAAGAATCAATATGTTTGAATTGCGGACTTGAGTGTCTAACCTGTTCAAATGAAAATTCCTGTTTAACCTGTTCAGCAATAAACTCGAATCCAAACTCAAACGGTAAATGCGAATGCGAAGCAGGTTTCTACAATGAAACCGAGCTCATATCTCCAGATGTCTGCCTTTCATGCATGCCTGAATGTTCAAGTTGTTCAAACAACTCAACCTGTTTGACATGCACAGCGAATTCCGCTTCAGTCAACTCTCAAGGCAGATGCGAGTGCCAAGCAGGTTACTGGAATGACTCATTACTTTTATTCGAAGACTCATGCGAAGAGTGTTATTTTCGATGTGGATTATGCGAAGACGGTTCAAATTGTTTGACTTGCATTGGAAATAACACAGAACTGAACTCAAACGGTAGTTGTCTATGCAAAACTGGTTTTTACTATGAAACTGACCAAGACATTAACTGCAAAGCTTGTCCTGGGTACAAGATAGAAGGAAAATGTAAAGCAATTTGTGGAAAAAATGAAATTTTTCTTAATGATTATTGTGTCTCGTGCCCTAACCTCTGCCTCACATGCTCGAAAAACCTGACCTGCACATCATGTGATGAAAAAGCGTATTTAACAGAAGGACTTTGCGTTTGCAGTCCTGGTTACAAATCAATTGACTTGTCTTGTGTTGAGTCTTTTTTTTACTTCACGTTAGAAGACCTTGGTTATTACTCGATTCAGTTGACCTTCAACGAGCAGCCTGCTGAAGTTTTGACAAAAAGTGACTTTGAAGTGCTTTTTAACAACAAATCACATGACTTTTCTTTTACTAACAAAGACAACTTGACTTTCATCATAACTCCAAAGGCGAATTCAAGTAGTTCAATTCCGTCATCAGTGAACATCACAGTCACGAAGTACCCGCTTTACAGTAAAGAAAACTCTGAACTGGGCATGTACAGCATAAACTTCGCATACACCATGCAACAAAACACCTTCTCTGCTATTGAGTCAATGGCACAAGGAGCTGTTTCTTCTTCAGTGTCAAGTTCCGCAATAGTCTCAAACCCTGCAGCTTCTTGGGTACTGGTCAATACGATTCACATGATTATCTACATGCCTTTGAATTCCATTCCTTATACTCAAAGAATCAAGGATTTTGCAAGGTCTATTGGAGGATTTAACATTATTCCTAATTTCATTCAGATGATCTTTTCAGGGAATTCTACTTCTATTCCGTACTTTGAAGCTAGAGACTTTGGATTTTCTACGTCACTTTTTTGGGTTAATTTTGGGAAAAATGTTATTATTTTCTTGTTCTTTGTTTTTATGATTCCTGTGCTTTTTGGACTTTCTAGAATTAGGAAAATTAGTGGGATTTGTTTGAAAGCTCTTAGCAATTATAAGTTTAGTTTCTTTTTGAGGTTCTGGATACAGATTTATTTGGAAATTGGGATTTTTGCATTGATTCAGATTACTTCGGTAGGTTTTATTTAGACTGTTAGAATTGAAGATCAAGGATACTTCAACTACATATCAGCAGCATCTGCCTTCGTAACCTTTACTTAGGTCTTCGTAGGACTGACTCCTCTAGTCCTCTTATTCTTAATCTGCAAATACCACTCTTACTTCACAATCCCTGAAATATCCAAGAAATACGGCAGTTTCTTTTCAGAATTCAGAGAAGACCAAGGCATGATGGGCTACATGTTTTACCCAATCTACTTCTTTAGAAGACTAGAATTTATGTTAGTCCAAATCTACCTAAACGACTACCCCGGCCTTCAAATTTCTCTAAACATCTTATTTTCCGTGATTCAACTGATGTACCTTAGTTACTATCGCCCGTTCAAAGAGCCATTAATTCTTTTCTCTGAATTCGTTGGAGAAATTTGCGTGATCAACGCGTTCATAGCAAGCATTTTCTTCCTTGACGACAAAAACCTCTTCGAAGTGCAAGACGTGGAAGACGTGATTATTTACTCAGTCCTTTGCGCGATGTGTGCACAGATGATGGTCTGCATTTATTACACGGTGAAGTCCTTGGTGAAAATGTGGAAAAAATTCAGAAAATCGAGAGAGCTCTCATTTTCTACTAAGATTGGAAAAGAACCTGATAGTGCTTTGATCGCTGGAAGGTCTTCGACCATGGTGAATAAGATGATTGAAGAAAATCAGTAGACTTAGATTAGAATTCAAAAAGTTACTTAAATGCTTGTTTCGGCTTGCTGTCATCAGTGGAGACTCGGTAAGAGATCTTTGGAACCACGCTTCCTGCACCTTCTGGACCCTTGGCCCAGTCGTACCCCGTAGCATAGGCAAAGAGGCTTCCATCAACTTTAAAGTCCATGGCAGTGACAGGTCCATCAAGTCCCGTAAAAGTTTTCAAGCACTGCTTCGCAAAGCGATCCCAAAAAATAACCGACGAGTCACTTCCCCCAGTAGCAAAAGTTCCATGTGCCTGGTTAAAAGCGATAGAATTGACCGCAAAAGCCGACTGACTCGTATTATCTCGATGACACTTAAAAGTGAAGTCATTTTCCGCCTTATAACTCGTGGGATTAATTTTCTTCATGGCGCATCTTCCTTCAATAAGTCCCATTGAAAATCCACTTCCATCACTATAGCAGTCAACACTTTTGAACTGAACTTTCACATTAGTGTCCACTTGAATATCAGGCTGGTTCCTTCCTTGTTGAAGCCACTGAAGGTTCCAAACAGCATGTTTTTTATCTGACAAGATCGCCACCAGAAGCGGGTATCGCAAAGCCATTCCGAAAACTCTGCATCCGATGTTGACTGACGACGTGGCGTTAGGTGATCGCGTGTCCCAGAAGCAAACAGTCGAGTCCCAAGATCCAGAAATGACGTGATTGATCTGTTCACACCACATCACTTCTCGAACTGCGGAATTGTGACTTCCTATTTGTCTTGTTGAGTTCGTAGGCAAGTCCCATATCTTCACTTGATTGTCACATCCACCGAGAAATATCGACGAAATGTCACTTTTCCAAGAACAGGAAAGCACTGGCTCTGGTGAACTTACTGTCGCTTTTAGTTGGCTCGCGCCTTGACTGTTGATTTCCCAAATCGTTGATTGACCACCCCAGGAACTTCCGCAGAGAAGACTGAGCTGGGGATTTGGAGCCCACTTTAAACATTGAACTGTGTCACTTGGAGGCTGGACGACTGAAGGGTCGTTTGGTTTGTTTATGGTATTGCTTCTTATCATTTATAAGTAAAGATTTCGATCTTTAGGAAAATGGGTTGATTTTCTGGAAACTGAATAAATTCTTGAAAAAGTTAAAATTTTTTAGAATTTTCGAAGGTCTTCAAGTGAAGAAATTTTAAAACTTAAATAAATCTCGGTATTATAAAATCGATGGAAAATGATCAAGAGCATCTGAAAGTTGCAATAAGAGTGCGTCCGATCTTACCAATAGACGGCGCAAGTACGAGCATAATTTCAATAACCGAGGTAATCCCCAATCAGAAAAAAACAATCCAAGTGATCGACTCAGACCATTACATTCGAAGCACATACGACCAAGTATTCGACGAGTCTTCAACACAAGAAGAAATTTACGAATTCGTATCCCCAGCACTGTCCTCTACTCTAAAAGGCTTCAACTGCACGATTTTCGCATATGGGCAGACAGGGACAGGAAAAACTTACACGATGTTCGGTTCAGGCGACTCAGCCTTTTATCAAAGTCCGACACGAGGACTGATTCCTCATTCAATTGAAAAGATCTTCCAAGATTCAATAGGAAAAAGTCTTACTTACTACTGTTCCTTCATCCAAATCTACAATGAACACCTCTTCGACCTTCTTCAAGACCCAAAACGAGACAAGGTCTTAAGAATCAGGGAAAATAAATTTTTCGGCATCTTTGTTGAAGGTTTAGCTGAATTCGTTGCGGAAAATTCACAGGACTGCGCATTGCTCATCAATAAAGGAGAGCAAAATCGCGCTGTGAGGCAGACAAGATTTAATATGCAAAGCAGCAGGTCGCATACTTTGTTTCAGATGCTTATTGAAAGTGACAAAGCTAATAAACGAGGTGCTTTAAAAAAAGCGAAGATAAACTTTTGTGATTTGGCAGGATCTGAAAAATATGATAAACAAGGAGTCATGGCTGTTGAACATATCAAGGAACTTACTCAAATTAATAAGTCTTTGACGGCTCTTGGAAAAGTCATTCATGCTTTGGGAACTGGAAATGTCAGTCATGTGCCTTATCGGGATTCGAAGCTTACTAGGCTTTTGCAGGACTCTTTGGGAGTTAATACTCGGACTATACTTATTGCGACGGTTTCGCCTGTTGATCAATATGTTGAGGAAACTATTAGCACACTCAAATTCGCTGATAGGGCGAAACAGGTCATGGTTAAGGTTAAGAAAAATGAAATTTCGGCTACTAATGATGTGGTAATCACCAAACTCCAAAAAGAAATCCAGCACCTAAAAACCTTACTAAACCTAAAGCGCAAAGGTGGTCTTCAAGAGTTAGAACAGCGTATCTGGCGTCTAACCGAGGAAAACCAAAAGTTAAAAACAATCCATCACAACGTAACAATAGAAGAAGTAGAGCGTTTAAAAGAAGAAAACAAGCGTCTTCGAATCGAGCTTCAAAACATCGGGACTCAAGGCAACTCCGACGGTTTTTTCGTGATGCGTTACGACGAGAGCCAAAAGCCTGAGACCGACAAAGGTTCAGACTACAAGTCAAGTTACTCAAGATCCAGTTCTCGAAAGCCATTCAAAGAATCGGCAGGTCAAGCAATCCGAAGACCCTGCGATGACTGCGGAAAATCAGGGCCTTGCGAGCACAGCTCTCCCATGCCCAAAGCGAAACTAACGCAAAAAAGCCAGTCAGGCCTCGGCTTCAGTCAAAATTACAGATCAGGAGCTTCTTCTTTAGTCAACAGTGTGACTCCAACTCACAAAAGTCCAGACCTTCCGAAAAGAATGAACATGAGATATAGAGTTAATAATGTCGTCGTTGATAACCCTGCAGTCAACGACGAAATCAAAGAAGCTGAAGCGAGAAAAAAAGAACTTCGAAGTATTCAAGCTAGACTTAACAAAATCGCTGAAATTGAAATTTATCGAAAGGAACAATTCAGAAAAGAACTTAGAAACCTTGAGGAAAATAAAAGAAAAGCTGAAGAAGATGCTAAAAAAAAAGCTGCTGATGACTCAAAAAAAAGAAGAGAAGCTGAAGAAAAAAGAAAAGTTGTAGAAGAGTTTAAACAAAGGAAAAAAATTGAGGAAGAACTGGAAAATCTTAGAAACCAAGTCGCTAGGAGAGAGGCGGAAAATCGTCGGATTATAGAAAATGAGTTGAAAAAGAAGAAAATTGCTGAATATCACAGCAACAAGAAAGCTGAAAACTCTGAGAGTAGCAGTGATGATTAGGTAAGTCTTAACTGTTATTTTCCAGGTCGAACTTCATGTCAGAAAGTTTCTGCATAAGAGTTCCCCAAATCATGTGAAACTTGGTAACTCGTTCAGCCTGGGTCTTTGCCGTGTTGTGGAAGTGTCTCATGCCCAGTTCGGTTTCATCTTTCATCACTCTGTCAACTTCTCTTTGCACTTTAAAATTGTAGTACCCATAAATTTCCTTGCTTCTTTCTAAAGCATCTCGAGGCTTATCAGGTCTTTGCTTCGCTTCCAAATTGCGGTAGTTCGAATAAACATTTTTCCTTTCTTTCAGCATTTCTTTCAAAACTTCCATTTCTTTATGAGAATAGGAAAAAGGAATCCTCAAAGAAGAATTGATTCCTAAAATATTTTCTAGTTCATGTTCTGACCACTTCATCAAACTTTCATAAATAGATGCACAAATAGTCGAATTTGCTTCATTATTAGGAATTTTTGACTGAGTTTCTTGAAGTTCTTTTATGTTTTCTGCGTATTTTTTTAAGGAGTCGGCGAGTTTTCGCTCGGAATCCATGAGGATTGAACAGCGATGTTTTATTTTTTTAGTAAGGATCTCGGCTTGGCTTGTGTATCTTTCTTGCGGGTCGTAAACTTTAGAACAGTCGGAGTAATCGACGAAGGCTTCTCCGTTGGGGTTGATTGTCTGGACAACTGTTTCAGGTTTTTTGAATTTCGAGGATTTTACCTGTTTTTTGAACTTTTTCTCGTCAGTTTCACGTAAAAAAGACTCAACTGTTGAACTACCGAGCATTACTGGGTCTTTTGTAAGGACTACCATGAATTGATTTAGAAATTGTTGACGTTTGTTTATTGTTTTTTCTTCCAGGTTCCCTTTGGTCTTTTTTTCTGGTAAAGGTGGAAGGTATGAAGCTAGGTTCACTGTGAGAAGACTTGACCTGAGCCACAAGAAGTCACTGTAGCGTCTTTGGACTGACCAGTTGAATGGATCAGTGGTCACCGTATAAACAACGTATTTCTTTGAAAACAGTCCTCCTCCAGTCACAGTAGGCTTGCTGACCATCACTTTAAGTTCTGTGCAAAAAACAAGTCCATTTTTTTCCACTTCTTTGCTTTTCAACACAGAAGGCTCCTGCTTCACTTCTTCAACTAAACCCGCAGAAGGTGCTAAAGGTGCAGAGGGTGTTGTAGAAGACACTAAAGCTCCTGAAGGCACTAAAGCTGCTGAAGGCACAGAAGAACTTGAAGGAACAACAGGATTAGAAGGACTGCTAACAGGATTTGAAAGAACATTACCAGCTGGTTCTGATTTCTTTAAAGATTCAGGACGATTCTCAGGTTTTTCACTGTGAACCTGAGGAGCGACATTGGCCACTTGGGGTTCATGTCGATGTTCAACTTCCTGTTCTGGTTCAGGCTGCGTTGTCATCCTGGGCCTGGGCACTTCTAAAGAGTCTCCTGGTCTATGCTTCATTTTGAACTTACTGACGATGTCTTGAAGTTCTTCAAATGTCCAAAGGTCAATGTTGGGCTCTTTTACCTTCGAAATGAAATCCATGAATAAGCTCGGGTCATAGCTGAGGTCGATCACTTCTTCATTTAAGTACCTTTGCTTTGCTGCTCTTTCAGCGTTGATCATGTAGTCCTCATTCTCGTCGTCAGACATTTTAATATTTCATTCTACAGGAGAAAAATTTGAGAGTCTTTATTAGAAAGAAGAGGAATTTTGTTTGGTTGTGGAATTGGAAAGGTTTATGCTTTTAATAAATATGGAAGTTGATGAACAGGCAGTTGTCGTACTTGATATTGGAACTCATACCAGCAAATGTGGATTCGCTGGAGATGATGCTCCTCGAAGTGTTTTTAATACTCTTGTTGGCAAACCTAGAGTTCCGGGCATTATGATTGGCATGGATATGAGGGATGCTTATGTTGGAAGTGAAGCGTTATCTATGCGGGGATTACTTAATATGTCAAAACCTATGCTGGATCGCCAGGTACAGAGTTGGGAAGACATCTCTAAAGTCTGGCACTCAGCATTTTACAACGAGTTAAAAGTAGCGCCAGAGGAGCACACAGTGCTATTATCCGAGCCTCCTCTAAACCCTCCAGAGAAGAAAGAAAAGATAATGGAGTTGATGTTCGAGGAGTTCACAGTAAAAAACTACTACTCAGTGATCGGTGCGACTTTAGGTCTTTTCGCATCAGGAAAGACAATCGGAATAGTAGTAGACAGTGGAGAAGGAGGTACTCACACAGTGCCAGTCTACGAAGGTTACAGTTGTGTTCACGCAATAAACAAGCTGAAGTTCGCAGGTGGCGAAATGACTGCCTTTCTTCGTGACCTTCTCGACGAAAGAGGCTACTCATTCACGACTCCGAAAGAAATCGACATCGTTCGCAGCATCAAAGAAAGACTTTGCGTAGTCGGAGAAGAACTCGGAGAAATCCGCCCTGACGAGCCTGCTTATTCGCCTTCTGATGTTTATTACGACCTGCCTGACGGCAACACTGTCCTCGTCAAGGGCGAACGATTCAGAGCTGCTGAAGGACTTTTCCAGCCTCATCTTTATGGAGTCAGGGATGATGGAGTTCAGCATAAGGTCTTCGAAAGTATCATGAAATGTGACCAGGATATTCGAAAGGAACTTTATGATCATATCTTACTTGTTGGAGGAACTACTCTTGTTGCTGGAATTAAGGAAAGACTTAGAAGGGAAGTTCAGTCTTTGGCACCACTTGGAACCAAACCTGTCGTTGTTGACCCTGCGGAAAGAGAGTTCTCGGTTTGGATTGGAGGAAGTATTCTGGCTTCTTTAAGCAGCTTTCAGAAGATGTGTATCAGCAAACAAAGCTATGAGGAACAAGGCAGCAGGATTATTCATATTAAATGTTAGATAGTTAGGATTATTTATGATTTTATCGATTTAAATTCAGTTTCAGGAAATTTTTTATTTTAGATTAAAATAG
The DNA here is from genome assembly GCA_006503475.1 of Stentor roeselii. Lineage (NCBI taxonomy): Eukaryota > Ciliophora > Heterotrichea > Heterotrichida > Stentoridae > Stentor > Stentor roeselii. The sequence goes on along the minus strand of RSEH01000084.1, from coordinate 146,016 downwards.
AAAATTTCAATTTGAGGTAGATTCAGAGAATTGTGTTATTTTTTAAGTTAATTCAACAAAACTCTAAAAACGACTTAAATTCTCTTTTCTGCTTTTAAGAATAGAAATGGAAATCAATAGATTATCTTTTCATAGTTCCAGCACATCAAGCATCAGAAGTTATAAAAATGCTTCTCCAGACAAGTACTCCGACCAAGGCAGTAGTCCAGTGGCGACTCGTCAGTTGCATGACCATGAAAGCATGGTCACTCTTTTCAATCTTCATCCAATTAAATCTGAAAGTGTTTTGATTCCTGAAGTCGAAACACATTCAAAGTGCACTTGCTGTGCTTTTTAGTAATAATAATTCATTTTCTCTCAACAAACTTGACTGATTTGTCTTAATTTTCAAATTAGTTATGGAATAATTATGGGAAACATGTGTGTCTGCTGCAATCATGAAAAAGCCTCTGAAATTAATGTCGTCGTTCAGCCTAGCGCAATTGAAACTTTCATACATGATGAATCTTTGCACTCTTTTGTTGCTAGTGGGTCCGAAAGAGAGCCTGCACCTTTTTTGGCACTTCCTCCGTTAAGTGAAGAAAACTCGGTCAAGTCTAAAGCTAGTCAAGGGTTTTTTAGAGGAGACTTCGAAATGCATAGAATTTGGATTAATAGTCAAAGAAAAGTTGAGAATTCAACTTGAATTAATTGAGGTAATTTATTGAAATGATTTAATTGAATTTGGATTTATTTTTGAGGTGCTTTGGTGGAGTATGAGAGAATGGATTTAATGGGTCTTGGAGGAAATGTGAATATTGTTTAAAATTCAACCGTTAGCACAAATTAATTGTTATGGTTTATTTTACAATTTTTCCAACAATCTTTTATACTTTATTCGAATCATTCTATATGATAAAAAAGAAGAGCGCAAAGATATTTATGATATTCATATAAAAACAATCTAAAACCTAATTTTTTCTTAAAAAAATCATGCTTCATTGTCTGTAAATTTTATAAGTTGAAAAACTTTATTATCTATATTGAAATTTATTAAAGAACTTTCATGAGCAGGTAAATGTTTTAAAAGTTCATGATACTGAAAAGTTAAATCAATCACCTTCCACTTCCTTCTACTTAATAAAATAACCATCCTCAACCTATTTATGCCATTCTTCAAACCAAAACTAAATAATTTAAAACAAAAAATGAAAAATTCCAAGGTTTTCCCAGATGCCAAATACTAAAATTTTATCATACATCAATGATATCATCATTCAGCTTCTATAAATGGAATCTTTTCACCTAAACTCAAATAAACTCAAGCTGATCATAAATCATGAAATTTCAAGATACCAACAAAAAGGTCTAAACCTTCTAATCGGAATCCTATTGGCCTACGTTCTGATCTCTACTCCAAATCTGCTAAAGCAATTCTACCCTTATCTCCCATACACAAACCTAATCCTGATACAAGGAATAGGAGTAATAATAGTAAACATTTCTCTAAAACTATCCTGCAACTTACTGATCTATCTTCTCTACATTTCAAAATTCAGTTACTTCGAGCAATTCCGCATTTCACAAGACCCTTGGCCCTGGGAAAAAAACCCTTCAGAATTCCGAGCATTACTCCTAAAGACTCTAAAACAACTAGCAATAAACGGTCTGATAGTTTCTCCAGTTTTCAGTCTCCTTCTCCTGGCACTCTTTGGGTCAGAAGTTCAAGTAAGTCCTGAAAAATTCCCTGATCAGTGGGAGTTGACCTGGCAGCTGATTTTTTGCATGATGATCGCTGATACTTACAACTACTGGAGTCACCGACTGATGCATTCCCCTTACTTTTATAAAAAGTCTCATAAGGTTCATCATGAATTTGTTGTTTCTGTTAGTATTGCTGCTGAGTACTTTACACCTGCTGAGCACCTTTTAAGTAATTGCATTCAAACTGGACTAGGTCCGATGTTATTAGGATTTAAATGTCATATTGTCACTTTTTATTTGTGGATCGCTTTTCAAACTATTGAACCTGCTGATGCTCATTCAGGGTATGACTTTCCTTGGAGTCCTTTCAGGTTGCTTCCTTTTTCAGGAGGAGCGGATTATCATGATTTTCATCATTCTCATAATGTGGGAAACTTTGCTAGTTATTTCACGTATTGGGATACCATATGCGGTACTAATGAACATTATTGGAGGTATTTTGAAAAGAAACAAAAAATAACTTAGATAGATTAGAAATATTTATGAAAATTATAATGAAAATTTTTAGGGTTGGAAGAGAAAATGATTTTTATTCAGTTTCTGATGGGAAGAAAGATTTATTTTTAATGGATTTAAGCATTTGTTTTCATTGTAAAGTGGATTTTTAACAGATTTTTCATGTTTTAAAAGGAAATTTGGTTAATTCTATCAAATTATTAGAATAGATTGATCTTTCTATGGATATTGTACAATTATAATTTAAATTTTGCAAATGGGTGCAGCGTGTTGCAATACCAATGAGAGGAATTACGATCAAGAATTGACTAAAGACCCTCTTGATGATGAAACCCTTTCAGAAGAATACAAATCCAAGGTGATAGCGAACTTAGCAAAAATTTCAGAAAAAAGAATCGAAAATTCAACATATAAAGAAATCCAGAAAGGCCAAGTTAAAGTAGTTATATTTTAACAAAGAAATAGCATATCTTTAATATCTTAACTAAATCCTGGTTGAATTAATCAACAATAATATTCATTTACCATTATTTCATTCTACTTAGCTCTTTGAATCTCAGTTTCTTTCTAAGTAAACTCAAATTTTTATCCACCTAAATTTTATAATAACCCAAAAAATTCAGAGTCTTTCAACTTACTCAAATTATCTAAAATTCATATTCACCTGATATTGGTTTTTCCAAAACTATTCTTAAACTTTGTTTATCTGTTAAGTTATTTAGTCATTCTATATAGAATCACAAGGAATTAGTCAAATATGGAAATACTTTTCTGATCAGATGCCAAATTCTTTTGCCTCAACGGGTACAAACAGTGAAATCGACAGTTTCATCGACCTTCTCGAAAACGAGGAAGTCCGATACGTACGTAAAGGTTACGGGTTGCTAACCGCTTCATTAATGACTTACTCCTACATGTTTCTTCTTCCCGGTGCATTGAAACCATTATATTCCTACCTTCCCTACGACAGTATCCTTCTGATGTACACATTCGGAACCTTTCTTCTTCACACATCAACTCTTCTGATAAGCAACCTGATAATGTACCTGATCTATCACAGCAAATTTGAATTTTTTGAACGTTACCGAATCTCGAGCGACCCATGGCCATGGGAAAAGGATCCTGAGTCCTTTAAAAAGCAGCTAAAACGAACTTTATTCACTTTAAGCTTAAACAACCTGGTCCTTATGCCTTTATTTTCCCTTCTTCCAGTCCTGGCGGGCCTTTGCGAAATCAACACAAGTCCGATTTTCTACCCTGAGCCATTCGAGGTGGTCTGGCAGGTGATTTTTTTCATGGTGGTCGAAGACTGCGTGTTTTATTGGACACACCGGCTGCTTCACACGCCTTTTTTTTACAAGAGGATTCACAAGCAGCATCACGAGTACAGCACTTCCATTGGATTAGCTGCTGAATACGCTCATCCTCTTGAGTTTGTCTTTGGAAATATGTTGCCCACGGGACTTGGAGCAACTTTACTCGGTGGACGTTGTCATATTATGACTTGGTACTTGTGGATCTTCTTTAGAATACTTGAAACTACGGATGGACATTGCGGATATGAGTTCTCTTGGAGCCCTTTTAGATTATTGCCCTTGTCTGGAAGTGCAAATTATCACAACTTTCATCATTCGAGTAATGTTGGAAACTTTGGAAGCTTCTTCACGTATTGGGATACTTTGTGTCAGACGAATAAACATTACTGGAGATATCTCGCGAAAAGTGAAAAATCGGCTTAGTAGGCCTGTTAGAATAGTAAGATATTATTGTTAATATGGGATCTAAGTGCTGTGGAAGCATCAAGTATATTAGTAAGAAAGAGTTTGTGTTGATTGATGAGGATGAAGGTATTCCGAAAGAATATAAGGAAAAGTGTAAAGGTACTGATGGCCAGGGCAGTCAAGAAAACAGCCAGAAAGAGTATTATAAGAATAATTTAAAAGTCATTGTTTTTTAACTATTTCTCGATAAGTCTTAATATTTCAGTCATTTCGCACCTCCTCGTAATTCCTTTCAAAATTTGAAATAATATCAGAAACCTCAAAGATACCCTATGCTAACTATTCAAAAGACAGTGACTGTCATTAATAAAACTTTAAGTACTGATCAAACAGCTCTGCACTAGCCTTACTTTTTTTCCTCTTACCATGAACCTTGACTAATTTAAACCTTTTTGTTCCAGGATTTCCGGTGGGACAGAGTTTCATGTTGTAATACTGCAGCAGAAGCTTCTGAGGCCATACACTCTGATAAGGGCTAGTAAGTTTAACCAAAGCTCTGTTATACTCAGACTGATGCTGAGTACTCACAACCCCAGATTCAGGGTCATTTACAGACTTTTTATGCGTAACTCTCGAAGAAGCATCAGGAGTCATTATCATGTACTTGTCCAATGATACAAACTTGCTTCTCGCTGTTACAGATTTTCTCATCTCTGGCTTTTCTGGTTTCTTCACAGAATGATAAGTAATTGGTCTCGATGATTTCGGATCTTCTTGTTGGAACTTAGAAGTCACTTCAATTATTTGCTTTAAGAACTTTGCTCTTCTTCCTGGCTTTGAGGTTATCAACTGCAGAGGGACTACTGGCTTTGTGCTTGGGGATAATGAGTATTTGAAGAGGGTTACTACACTTTTGGAAGATTGACGAGGGGATTTTTGAGGAGAGATTGAAAAATGAACGGGCTTTGAAACTGATTGTTTCACTGATCGAAGTGGAGAACTTACATTTGGGTGAATCGGCTTTAGATCTATTGGAGTTGATTCGTGTTGGAATATGGAGAGTAATGGCTTTTTTAGGGCAGGGTATACTTGGGAATGGAGAGATTGGATGTGCACTGAGTTGTAAGGTTTCGGCACAATTTCTCTAACACTATTTCTCACAGGACTTTTCGAAATTCCCTGAAAATAATCATCAACAATTCCAAAGGTAAAATTTTTATAAAGACATCCCCTAAAATAAAACTTCCAACCATCACCATCCAAATCTTTTTTCCAGTCCTTGCAATGTTTCCTAACATTATGTCCCCTAACCAGAGACTGAATCTTGACGACAGCAGTTTCCATATTTATACATGAAAAGTTTCGAGTTAGGCGAGTACATGAAGCCAATGATCTCCAAAGCAGGAATAATCGCATCAAGGAAAAACCAATATTTTCTAAAAGCAGTGAAAAAAATGATAAACCCTAAAACCTTCACCGATCCTCTTCCAGATTTCAAACCTCGTCTTCCCAAGATGAAGAAAAAAAAGTCAAAAAGCTGCAAAAGTTCAACAGGAAGTTACTCTTTTAAAGCGATTTCTAGAAAAGAACAGGACAACTCTGAATCGCCTCCTCCAAATCGATATAAACCGAGTTATTCTTTAATTCACAAAAAACCTCCTACAGCAGTTTTCGGGAAAGAAAAAATTCGAGATTTATTTGGAAAGATTGAAGATTATTCGAGTTTTCAACAAGGTGAATCGATTGATAGTCCCAGAAGACTTCCAGGAATTGCTTTTGATAAGCAACTTGATAGGAAGGGAATAGTTGAGGAGACTGTTGGAGAGTCGAGATATGAAAGTGCTTTAAATAGCTCACTTTTGAATACTAATAAAGTGCACTCGTTTGAGGCTTATACGCCGAGGAAGACTTTCTTTAAGATTCATGAGTTCCAGCCGGAGTACGAGCCGAAGCATGGTTTTTTGTTTAAGAGCTTTAAAAATCGGAAGGAGTGATTATTTAATTACTTGCAATAAGTAAACCTTTTCTTTATCCTTAAACTTTTGATAATTTACTAACAACCATCAAATTTAAGTCATCCAAATTTTTAATCTTCTTGAACTCATTCTCAGTGATCTTTATTTCAAATCGTTCTTCAATGCCAGCTGAAACCATCAACAACTGATTATTTTCCATTTCTTTCGAACATTCCTCCCAGGTCTCACCAATTCTTTTCTGAAGCACAAAGCTCGACTGCTGCAAAATGGCCTTTTTGACCCATTGATCCACATGAGAAACCCTTCTCAATCCAAAAGCTTTTCTACTAGACCAAAGTGCATTCCACATTTATATGAACTAAGATTTATAATATCCAAATCATGAAACAAAGAACAGAACTTCGAAACGAAGACTTCATGAATCACAATCATTCAGCTGAACGAAAGTCAAGAGAGGACTTTTCAGTCAACTTGCGAAAAAAGAAGCGAAAAGAATACGCAAATCAGAACCGAAAGCTGAAAACTCTTCCAAATATCTGTGAAAGTTCAGAACTGCCTTCAGTCCTCGCGAATGAGATGAAAGAACTGAAAGGTGAAGATATTGAAGCCTTGAACTTTATTGACATCTGCAAGCTTTTGGCTTACACGAATCATTTAGACCCTCTTCTGGAGTACTTGAACTCTATCATTAACAAAGAGCCTCAATTGAGCAGAATGTTTATTGACTTGAAGATGCTGGAAACTCTTGTGTTTTTAGTCAGTCCTGATAAAAATTCATCGACTCTTAGATATGCGGTGCTGCTTATTTGTAATATCATTGCGAATAATGAGAATACTTCGAAGATCTTCTCAGAAATTGACTTGATTCCGAGGTTGTTATCAGTGATCGACCCGAAAGACACGAGATTGACTGAAAATATTCTTTGGTGCTTTGCTAATTTCGCTAGTGAAAGTGAAAAAGCGGCTCAGACTCTAATTGACGATTCTGTCTTTGAAATCGTTGAAAGAATGGAAAAAGACTTTCGAAAAACGGTTTCTCCTTCACTTGCTGATTCTCTTGGGTACTTTCTATCTAATATCTCGAAATTCACAATAGTTCTTGAGGTGATCAAAGCAAGAAAAATCGTAAACATGTGCAAGTTTTATATTCACAAGTTCGAAGGAGGGTCTTGTAAAAACTTCATACTTGCTCTGAACAACCTGGCGCAAGTTGACGAGTTTTTAGAGATTATCAACGAAGAAAATCTTATTAAAGTCGTTATTGAATTGATTCATATTCCGCTTTTACGAAATGCGGTTTTGAAGTTTGTTAAACATGTTTCATCAGGGGATAATAAATACAGTTTTGTCCTAATCAACTTCGAGATCCTCGAAATTTTTCACATTCTGATAGACTCAGAAGACCCGAAAATCAGCGAATCTGTTCTTTTTTCTCTTTCAAACTTGGCATGTGTTCCGGAGTTAAACGAAATTTTAGTTTCACATGAGATTTTAATACAAATCTTTAAAAAAATTTCAAGTAAAACAGTTGAAGTCCAACAAGAAGCAAGTTTTTTTATGAAGACTTTTTTGAGTGTAAGTAAAAATGAGGTTAAAGTAAAAGCTTTGAACTTAAACCTTTTAAGTGTTTTGGAAGAAGGACTTCAAAGTATGGATCAAGTGGTTTTAAAGAATATGATGATTTCAATTTACCATGTGCTTGTCTTTTTCGCTGAATACGACTTTGTCTTAAAGCCTGAAGTTCTAGTCAATGTGATCAGTCGACTTTCTGACTTAGTTTCCAGCAAATTCGAAGAAATCTCTCAACTTGCAGTTGAACTTCTCTCAGCTTTTAACCTAAACTAACTTTTAACTAATCCTAAAGCTCTTAGAAAAGTCTCCTATAATCGAAAGTTCTTCTTTACATTCAAAACATTTTCTCACTTTCTGTTTAATTATTTCTTTTCCACAATCCCTGCAACATTCATGTTCATTTTGACAGATTTTCGTGAAAAGTCTTTGATCTTTGATCTCTCCACAGTTTTTACAGATTTTTCCAAAGACTTGCAGAATTAACTCAACTTCTTGAGTATCTGCCATAAAAGACTGAATCGCGAAGAGACTTTCAGCATCATAACTCTTGCCACAAGCAAGACAAGGACTTTCAGGGTTGGTGAACTCGAAGTGGTTAACGATGCAAGAAGTGCAAACGAAGCAAGGATGACTTTTAATCACGAAAAATTCCATCAAGTCCTTTTGATTCAAGCAGGAATGGCATTGACGGCGAAGGTTCATGATGCGTGTGTGATTATCAAGGATTCTTTTACGAATAATAGGAGAAATCACTTTTCCACATGTGCAGCTACATGTTCTGTTCGTATCACTGAAAAAATAAGTATGCATGAAGTAAGCGTAACATTCAATGCAGTGCAGGGACTTGCAGTCTAAAGTCACGTAAGAGTCTTGATGATTGAAAATCTGGTGAAAAAGTTTTAATGTCTGTGGAAAGCCTGAAAGCGAAAAATTTTTAACTATGTAAGCCAGGTTTAAAAGAAAGTCATTTTTTTCTAAAGTTTCGACTGACAAGTTGTTGTTGAGGTAAAAAGAAGAGAGACTTTCAAGTATGCTGATTTTTTCTTTGACTTCAGCGTTCATTACTATTATTACCTTGAGTCAAGAACATCTTCAATCATTCTGTTTAAACTTTAATTCAAGAACATTCTAATAATGGGCTGCTTATCAACTAAAAACAACAACCAAGGCATCAGCATCATGTACAACGGCCAAATCATCAAGTTAAAAGGCGACGATTACCCCTTCGACCGTCTGATCAACCTAGTAAACCAAAGAACCGAGAAAGAATCTTCAGTTCTTTCGATTTCGAATTCTGGAAACGCTTTTCGAATCAAAGACCAAAACGACCTAAACTCTTTAAAAATCGCGAAAAGACAAGGCGGTCGAATTTTGTTGATGGTGGCTCCTGAGGAACTTTCAGACATTTTCAATATCACCAAAGTCGGGGACAAGGAACTTGACAAAGGTTTCGAAGCGGTTCATATAAAGCTGAAGTCTTTGCTGAATCGAATCACAGAGTTCGATAAGTACTTCAACCTTTTCGTTAAGTCACTGTCAGTGCTTTTTGTGAGATCTTGCAATATAACGACAACCATCACTTCTTTGATTGTTCTTCTCACGCCTTATCTGCAAGAACTTACAAGTGACCCGCCTTATATCAAGATAAGTGACCCGATGAAGCAGATAATGCCGATAAAAATCAAAGAAATTCTTGACTTATGGGAAAGGGTTCTAGGAATCATGGAAAAAATAGAGGAACATCTTGCTACTCTTGATAATAATCTTACTTACTTACTTGGAGGACGGGTTGCAAACAGGTTGACTATTATGGAAGGTGATAAAATCCATAAAAAAGCCTTTAAAATCGCGGAAAACAATGTAAAAGTTCATAAGTCACTTGAAAATGTTTTAGATATTGAATCGAAAATCGGGTTTTTTAAGGATAGTGTGATTCAAGCAATAAACATCTACGGTGATAGAAGGATTCAAATAGTGAAAAGAATCACTTTGATAGGAGAAAAGTGCATAATTGAAAGTCCTCATCAAATCTCCTGGATCTTCGGCCTAGGCGACTACTCAATTATCCCTTCAGATATAAGATTTTATTGATAACTTCCTTAAATTTAATTATCATTCACATGATGGACGAAGATTTCAGCAGCCTCTTCAAAGAAAGTCTAAAATTCATCCTCACACAAATCGAAGACATCTCCCCTTCCATCTTCCTTCAGAGCAACGACTCTAAAAAGACTTACGAGTTGACTCACAGATACCAATCCTCTAAAAACACTTTCCTCGGCTTTGATCCTAACAGGGAAAAAGTTCACTTAAAAATTTTTCCTTGCAGTTCTTTTAAACTGGTCCAATCCGCCAGCATGAAACTAAAAAGAATCTACGAAACTTGCTCTGAAAACTCTTTAATCAAAATACTTGACAAGTTAATCATTCTTGATAAAGGTCGCTGGTTTTTCGTGGTGGTCACTAAGACCATCTGTGGGGTCAACTTGTTCGATTTTTCTGAGTTTTTGCATAGTCGATGTGAAAATATGAGTAAAGACTTGTGCATTGCGATTCTTTTGGTCTTGCTGGACTTTTTGAAATACAACAAATCTTCAGTAAAACTTGATAGTCTCTATCCGAACACTGTCATGATCTGTAAAAACTCAGGAGGACTGCCTTTTGCCAGGTTTAAAAAGGAAAACTACAACATTTTAGTTCTTCCTTTGAGTAAAAAGACCTTGCTCGGTCAATCAACTCGTTTGGATCCTTTATATAGGACAAGTGAAAATGACCTCTGGGGCTTGGGTATCACGATTTATGGACTCATTGGAACTTTTCCTTATAGTCTCCTGCCGGACTTGAGACCTCTTGACTTAAGTCATGTGTTGGACGTGGTTCCTTTAAGAGAACAAGACCCTGCTTTAGAGAAAATCTTTCGAATTATCTGTAGTTCAAATACTTTAGAAGTCACTTTGCATTCTTATCTCAAGATCTGGGGAGGGATCTACCAAAAGAACTGGGAAAGTATCGACTTATGTGCAGTTGATCAGATTGAAGTACTTCATTCAGGCCTCTTCTTTTCTGATCCAGTCTCACGAAAACTGGTGATAAAAAAAATGCTTGTTTTAGGAAAGAACGATACAGAAATTTATGAGTATCTTGTAAGTCGTGACTTGTTCGGTGTTTTCATTGATAAATGCATTCGGATTGACTGGAAAGAATGTCCTGAACTTTTAGAGCCTTTTTATAAGTTTTTGAGATACAAGCCAAAGGACCATGAATATAAAGGAAAATTAGGAGAACTAGGAATTTTAGGACTTGTCAATACGACTTTGGAACTTGACCCTCACAATCGTGGCTTTTTGAACTTTGTGCAAGATTTCGCATATGAAAACACTTTGACCCTGCTGCAGATCCTTTATGATAAGGGAGTGGTCAGCAGGTCTATAAAAGTCGCTAAAAACAGCACCCACGATAGAGACTTTCTAAGTCACTCAATGTCATTTTACGGTCCTCATGCGGTAAAGGTCATTGAACAGGTTTTTAACTCTGAGCTTTTTTCCAATCTTTCAATAATCGAGGCGCTGATCGAGATTCCTTATCAATACAAACTCGAAAAGATCTCCTCTTTAATGAAACTTCTGCTGACAGTGATAAAAAAAAGCAACTGTAAAGATGAATTCGAAATCATCAAAAGTGCTTTAAACCTTATCACTGAGATCATCTGTCTTCCAGTCCTTTTGCAGCAAAATCATGTGAAGGGTGGCTGTTCTTCTCATTCAGACGAGGACTTCTTACTGAGCAAGAACAAGTTTTTAATAAATTGCACAGATTGCAACGTGCCAGTCTGTTCGAGTTGTCACCAGTCTCTTCACAAGTCCCACAATTGTTATTACATGTTGCATATCACGCCTCATTTCCGCTGTAACTGTGTCGACATCCACAACATGTCAAACATCAAACCTGCTGACTTCGTCCTTCCCAAGTACGGCAAAGGACTAGTCTTCACAGGGACCAACGGGCAGAACTACCCTGAGACTGAATCAAACTACTTTTCCACTGAACACGATTTGATCATCACCAGCGCGAAAAGTCTTGAATCAATTGACAGGGACTCCATGATCTGCTACTTTGAAGTCAGGGTAAACCGAGCGGGAAGCTATGAAAATATCGTCGTCGGACTACTTGGCCCTGAAATTTATTATCATGGGATGAATGGATCTGTCACTTTAAAAAAAGCTGTCATTGGAAAAGCTCCTAGGTTTGGAAGTTATGATAATGTTGGAGTTGGACTACTCAAGGATTTTCATGTTTTTATCACTTTTAATGGACTTTTACTTAACCAACTGTTCAAATGTGAGGATAATGTTAATGCTAAACTTTTCATTGGCATGTTTGGAGGGTCTTGTGCTGTTGAGGTCAAAGTTAATCATTTCTTGTTTTTAAAGGTGCAGAATGGACTTGATAGTTTTGTTGGAGAAAGTAAAAAAAGTCTTGAAGAGCTTTTCAAGGTTTTTATTAATGTTTTGAAAAAATCTTGTGAAAGTCGGATGCCTGAATTGAAAAAACCTTTTGAGAAATTATTGAATTATTGTAATAGGACTGATCTCATTAAGAAATTGAATCGGAGGAGCTTATTTTAATAATAATTTGATGTAGGAAGCAGTTTTAATTAGTTTCGGTTTTAATGATCGATTGAGAATCCAAGTCAAATTGATATAAAACAAAACTTCAACAACCTTCTAAACTATTCAAAACAACTAAATCCTCTCACTCAACAATCTATAATCCTACCTCCATTCTAAAATAATTCTAATAATCCTAAATCCATGGAGCTTCTCCACTCAGCAACTAACCAGAAAGCCACAAAAATCAGTATCGGTACAGATTCCAACCTAAGCCAAGATTCTCCAAAGAACGACTGTCGATTTTCCACGAAATCCGAAGTAGAAGGTCTAGAAAGTACAATATCAACGATCCGATCAAGACTGAGAACTCATATTTCAATTCCAGACCTTCCACCATCCTTAGAGTCTCTGAACTATATGCTAGGACTGATGTTTGACCAGCTGGACTTATTGAATTCAAAAGAAATCAAGTTAAACAACTTAGACGGGTCTACCGTCGAAGAAGTATCAGTGAACTTGATGCACACATCTGAAAAAGACCCGATAACAAGAATTTTTGAAATCCCTGAACAAGGAGTTCATTTATCGAAAGACGACTGTAAAAACATCTCAGCTCTCATCATTGGAGCTTTTCGCGACTCTGCCAGTCATGCTTTGACTAGAAAACTTACAGCTTTGCAGGAAAAAGTGATTGGCCAGGCCAGGGTGAACATTGACTTGAAGAAAGAACTGACCATCCAGGCTGGAATCAATGAGGAACTTAGAGGCAAGTTGTTTGAAAAGGACTTTGAAATTGAACATTTGATTGAAAAATTAGAAGAATTCGAAAAAAAAAAATAAGTCTTTTATATGTAATTAAATTTCGCTTTATCTTGGAAAAGTTTAGTGATTACTGGAATAGTAATAGTTTAATAACATGGAATTTAGACATAATGTTGAAGAAGTCTTTGCCCAGCTCAAGGCACTCATACAACAAACCTCTGCTTCGGTGAAGTCCAGTGAAGACAAAGACCAAATCGAGCACCTCACGAAATCTCTCGCAAGAAGTTTCTATTCCGTGAAGCAGCTGACAAAGCAAGTAGACTCGGATCGAGATTCCTCAAAATTTCTCTACGAAAGTTTAAAATCCGCTGAAAAACAGTTATCAGATCAAGAATCTTTAAAATCTTCTCTAAACCACTTCTTAACTAACTAATCTTCTGCAAGAGTTCCTTCGCCTGGGAGTACTCAGGTCTGATTTCAAGACATCTAAGTAAATACCCTTTAGCATCAGCAGAGTTTCCAAGTTTATAAAGAGTAAATCCAAGATAATATAAAATTTCATGATTTCCGTTTTCAATCTCGAAACTCGACCTGAACTCTTCAAGGGCCAAGTCGAATTTTTCAATGCGAAAGTAAACGAGTCCCAAGTTAAAATGACCTTCAGGACTTTTAAGTCCCAGTTGAATGGCTTCTTGGTAGTTGCGAATTGCTTCGTTGTACTCGTCGATGAAGTAATAAGCGTTCGCCATGTTGTAGTAAGCGTCGGGGTTGTTTGGGTCTAGTCGAATGGACTGCTTGAATTCAAGGATTGCCTGGGAAAAGTTGTTTTTTACTGTCAGGGCGTTTGCGAGGTTGTAGTGAGTTTCTGCCTTGTTTGGGTTAAGTTCCAGAGATTTCTTGTAAGATGATATTGCCTGGTCGATGTCTTGCTTTAGGTAGTAAGAGTTACCTAGGTTGAAGTGAGTTTCGGATAGATTTGGATCGATTTTTAAAGCTTGAGTGTAAAATTTTATTGAATCTCCTGGCTTTTTTAATTTGAAGTAAGCGTTTCCGAGACCTACTAAGGCTTGGATGTCGTTTGGAGAAAGTTTTATTGCTTCTTTGAAATGCTTTATGGAGTCTTTTAGATTTCCTCGGTCGAAGTACACTGTGGCGATTGATACTCTGGAGAGATTGTATTTTGGGTTTAAATCAATGCTTTGGCTTAGGTATTCGATTGCTCGCTTGTGGTCACCTTTGTCCATGTAGAGTATGCCCAGTTGACAACAAGCTTTATAATGATTTTTATCAACACTGATCACAATCTCAAAATGTCTAACAGCTTCTTCAAAATTCTCCATATCAGACTGAAAAATTTTCCCAAGGCTGAAATGTGCAGAAACATTTTCCGCATCCAATTGAAGCACTTCACGAAAGTACTTCTTCGCTTTTTTTGTCTCCCCAGAGTTAGCAAGAAGTGTAGCCAGATGAAGCCAGGCAGCAAGAAAAGTCTTTTCCAATGAAATGCATTGTTTGTAAAGCGAAATAGCTCGAGACTTATCCAACTTCTCAAGTAAACAAGCCAAGTGAAAATAAGCAGAAATCGGTACTTTCGGTAAAAGAATCGCTTTTTCCAAGGACTGAATCGCTTCATCATGCCTTTCAAGACGTTCGTAGCACTTGCTAAGTGAAATAAAAGTCTCAGGCAGGTCTGAGTCGATTTTTAAAGAATTTTGAAGAAGTTCCAAAGCTCTTTCCAAGGAATTTCCATCGCGTATAAGGATTTCAGCGTATTTTGTGAGGATTTGTGGGTTGTTTGGATCGAGTTTGTAACCTTTTTCGATTTTTTCAAGTCCTTCTTCGCGTTTTCCTAGTTTAATCAATGCCCAGCCAAGTCGAAACAAGGCAGAAATAGCTTTCGGGTCACATTCCAGCGCTTTTAAGTAAAAATTAGAAGCTTCTTGAAAGTCTTTCATTTTTTGTGCACATTTTCCACACCTTACCCAAATTTCAGCATTAGGTTTAACATTAGCAGCTTTTAAAAAAGCTTCTTTAGCTTTAGAAAAGTCTTTTTCCTTGCGAAAGAAAATTTCTCCTAGTTTGTCAAAAGTCACTTCAGGATGAAACCCAGGGTTGAGGACCAAGACTTGATTAAGATGTTGTTTCGCTTTCAAAAAATCACTTCTTTCACAGAGCAAAACAGCGAGTTTCAGGTGAGCAGGGCAAGAAGCTGAGTTATTCGCAAGAATTTCAAGACACTGATTTTCATCAAGTTGATGAAATTCGAGATTTTCCAGGTTTTCAAGTTTTTTCCAATTTTTTTCAAAACTTTTTAAATTTTCTGTATTTTTCGGCAACCTTTGCAATTCTTCAATACCCGCCAATCTTTTCTTAATCACTAAAATTTTTTCAGGAACTCCTGAAAGATCAGGGATTACTTCAAGGATAACTTCAAAAACTTTAAGTGCTGAGTAAAACTTTTCTTGACTTTCCAAAGAATTAGCTGAAGCAAGACATCCAAAGACATGAGACCTGTCAAGTTGCAAGCATTTTTTATAGTAATCAAGCGACTTTTCCACTTCATTATTCTCAGATAAAAAAACTGCCAGATTGTAAAACGCGACGCTGTGTTCAGGAGTTTTTTCGCAGGCTTGAAGAAAAAATTTCAAAGCAAGTTCTGACTCTTGAAGCTTTTTAAGGCAGACTGCGTAGTTGTTTAGAGTCATTGCGCTTGAGTCTAATGGTAAGAGTTCTTCAAAGAGTTCTCTCGCTTCAGAGGATTTTCCTGACTTGTCAAGCGCGACGGCTTTATTTGACTTGGCTTTTGTGTTTGAAGGGTCGAGTTGTAAGGATAATGAGTAGAATTCGATGCTTTTTGAGAAGTCTCCTAGACTATCGAAGCAGACTCCCAGGTTGTAAGCTGCACCTGAATGTCTTTCTTCGAGTTTTAAGGTCAACTCGAAGTATTTTATTGCTGGCTTGAATGTCTGCCGCTTGCTGTAGTAACAGCCCAGGGTGAATAGGGTGTATGGATTTGATTTGTTTAGCTCCAGAGCGGATTTTAGTAGTTTCGAAATTTTTAGGTTTGATGGGTCGTGATCTTGATAGGCTCGTGCTAGGTCTACTAAGGCTTTCTCGTTTTTTGGGTTATTTTCGACGATTTTTTCTAGTTTTTTTATGTCGAGATCGGTGAAGCTCATTTTTTATCTTCATAATAATTAGAGAGAATTTAGAGTTTTACTGGTTTTTTAGATATGGGATGTGTTTTTATATCTTTTGTTGTGGAAAAGTTTCACAGTTTATACTTTTTTAAATATTTGGAAAAAATTGTTTGTGATTAACTTGATCATTAATTTTTCCTCATCTAGTAAAAACCCTTAATTTTTCTATAATTTAACGAAACTCAAGCGAAAAAAGCCTTAAATCAACTTCCTTAACCAATACGATAAACCCTTTATTAACATTAATTATGGCTCGTCACTTCCGAATGAATTCCTACGAACTCTACGATAAACTCGGCATGCGCAAGAAAAAATACAAGATAAAACCATCAACAGAAGACTCCGAGCAAGAAACCCAGACAGATATTTCCAATTTCAACGCAAGTTTCTACATGACAGAGCCTAAAACCTACCGAACGAAATCTGCCGAAGTAGTGAAACGTTCAGAAAACTCTCCAGTTGACTTCAAAAAGCAACTTCCAAGGCCAGACTTCATGATTCGAGCTTTGCCAGTTCACGAGAAGCGTTTTGAGTCTTATAACGACAACCCTCCTCAGTCCTCTCGTCACCGAACAGTGAACACTCCTCGTTTCAACCTGTACCTAGGCCGTTCGGACCACCTGGTCAACATATCCTTGCGAGAAAAAGACCTGGACTACTCAGCAATAGAGAAAAATACCAGAAAAGGTTTAGTTCCCTTCAGTAAAGTGACAGGAAGACGTTACCGGACAGCGGAAAAGGACTACATCGACAAGCACAGTGACCTGGACTTTTCCCATATTGACCCAAATGTCGCAGTCCCTGATATCGCCAGGTCCGCATCTCGCAAGGGAGACTCGGACCTGCCGCTTTTCATGGTAAATTTCATTGACCGTGGTGATAATATTTCGCTTAAATCACTGCAAATGAATGGATACATGAATTGCGACTTTTTACCACTTAATTCGAGCTTTGGCAATGGAATAGTTTCAAAGGTCAATTATCCTATTCCTATCAGGGGAAGGTGTCCTAAAATAGTTAAAGTCCTAAAAGCGAAATTAAAAATGACGTAATAAATGTTGCGGCGATTTGCATCCAGGATGAATCCTTTCGATGGCTTGATTAGAACCTTGAAGCTTGAGAAGAAATGCAGGTATTATAGTCTTAAGTCCATGGCGGATAAAAGAATTGATAAACTGCCTTATAGTATTAGGATTTTACTGGAAAGTGCTGTTAGGAACTGTGATGAGTTTTCAGTTAAAGCAAGTGATGTGGAGAATATATTGAACTGGGCTCGAACAAGTAAAGCCGGTGTCGAAATTCCATTTAAACCCGCTCGAGTAGTCCTCCAAGACCTAACAGGAGTTCCAGCAGTGGTCGACCTAGCAGCGATGCGCGACGCAGTGTTAAGACTAGGTAAAAAAGCCTCTACAATCAACCCATCCTGTCCAGTAGACCTAGTGATAGACCATTCAGTTCAAGTAGATTCAAGTGGAGCTGCGAATTCCCAGAGTAAAAACGAGTCACTAGAATACGCTCAAAACGCAGAAAGATTCAAATTTTTAAAGTGGGGCCAAAAAGCCTTTAAAAATCTTCGAATTGTTCCTCCAGGTTCTGGAATCGTTCATCAAGTGAATTTGGAGTACCTCGCTCGAGGAGTCTTTTATAAAAAAGGCCTGCTTTACCCTGATTCAGTTGTTGGCACTGATAGTCACACGACGATGATCAATGGACTTGGAATCGTCGGCTGGGGTGTTGGTGGAATCGAAGCTGAAGCTGTTATGCTTGACCAACCTATTTCTATGGTCTTGCCTTCTGTTGTTGGATTTCGAATCACGGGGAAACTTGATAAACATGTCACTGCTACTGATCTCGTCTTGACTATTACTCAGATGTTGAGGAAAAAAGGAGTTGTAGGGAAATTTGTTGAGTTCTTTGGTGAAGGATGTGCACAGCTTTCCTTGGCTGATAGAGCTACTATTGCTAATATGGCACCTGAGTATGGAGCTACTATGGGGTACTTCCCTACTGATGAACAGACTTTGAAGTATTTCGAACAAACTGGGAGGACAACAGAGCAGCTTGGCTATATTCATTCATATTTAAAAGCTCAGGGACTTTTAAGAACTTACTTGGAAGAGGTTGAACCTGAGTTCAGTGATATCATTACTCTTGATTTGGCTGAGGTTACACCTTGTATTGCAGGTCCCAAACGTCCTCAAGACAAAGTTCCACTATCCGAAGTAAAGCAAGACTTCGTGAACTCCCTAACAAGCCCGATTGGTTTCAAAGGTTACGGTTTAACATCCCCATCCTCAAAGATAGACTTTAAATTTCCAGAAGATTCCTCAACTTCCTACTCTTTAGAGCACGGTTCAGTAGTGATAGCAGCAATAACATCCTGCACGAACACTTCAAATCCAGACGTGATGTTAGGAGCAGGTCTTTTAGCTCAAAAGGCTTCAGAGGCAGGTCTAAAAGTGAATCCTTACATAAAGACATCTTTATCTCCCGGTTCCGGAGTAGTAACGAAGTACCTCGAAAAGTCAGGAACATTAAAATACCTCGAAAACCTCGGCTTTTACGTTGTAGGCTACGGGTGCATGACCTGCATCGGCAATTCCGGCGACTTGCACCCATTAGTTTCAACGGCAATCACCTCAGGCGACATAGTCGCTGCTGCAGTCCTCAGCGGAAATCGCAACTTTGAAGGCCGAGTCAATCCTTTCACAAGAGCGAATTATTTAGCATCGCCTCCACTCGTTGTCGCTTATGCTCTCGCTGGAAGGGTAAATATTGACTTCGAGAAAGAACCCATCGGCTTCGGTCACGAGGGAAAGCCAGTGTTTTTAAAGGACATTTGGCCAAGTCGAGAAGAAATTCGGTCGATTCTTGAAAAAATCATCAAACCTGAAATGTTTCAAGAGGTTTACAAAGCGATTACTGATGGAAATGAGAAGTGGAATAGTCTCAAGGCTTTCAAGGGGAAGACTTTTAAATGGGATGAAGAAAGTACTTACATTCATGAACCACCTTTCTTTAAAAATATTTCAACGAAACTTCCACAAATAGAAAACATTGAAAACGCTTATTGCTTGTTGAAACTTGGAGATTCAATCACCACTGATCACATCTCACCTGCTGGAAAAATGGCTCAAAAGTCCCCTGCTGCATCTTTTTTAAATGAAAAAGGAGTACAACCCGCTGATTTCAACACTTATGGCTCGAGAAGAGGTAACGATGAGATCATGGTTCGAGGGACTTTTGCCAATATTCGACTTATAAATCAACTTGCTTCTGGCCCTGGACCGAAAACTGTTCACATTCCGAGTGGCAAGGAAATGTCAGTCTTCGATGCAAGTTCCGCTTATGAATCTCAAGGACATCGCAGTCTTGTTATACTTGCAGGTAAAGAGTATGGAAGTGGGTCTTCGAGAGACTGGGCAGCCAAAGGTCCTCTTTTACTCGGGGTCAAAGCAGTGATCGCTGAAAGTTTCGAGAAAATTCACAGATCTAACCTTGTAGGAATGGGTGTTCTTCCTATTCAATACCTTGAAGGACAAACTGCTGAAACTCTAGGACTGACAGGTAGAGAAAAATTCAACATCAATATTAACAAAGGAAAGCTTAACGTTAGGCAAGAAGTTCAAGTGACTACAAGTACTGGAATTGAATTTAAAGCAATAGCAAGGATTGACACAGAGCTTGAAGTTGAGTACTTCAAAAACAAAGGAATCTTGCCTTATGTGTTGAGAAAACTTGCATTATCCTAAGTAGTAAAAATGCTTAAAAGACTCATCCGAGCCTTCTCTGACGAGTCTTCTCTCAGGTCAGTTGACGTGATGGCTTCTTTAGTCTCTCAGACCAGACATTCACTTCTAGACTCTTTATACATCTACAAACACAACAAAAATCAATACGGCTACCTTCTCGTCGACAAGATGACTAAGAATATCGTGGCAATCGACTGTGGGGACTACAGAACACAACGATTCAACGTGGAAAGTCTTATGAAAGAACACCTTGGCGCCTTTACCCATCTTTTCATGACAACTAACGACCTTCCACGTGCAGCAGAAGTCAGAGAATGGGAAAGAGTCAACCCGACATTGAAAGTCTTCAGACCTGGAAGTAGAGAAGATGGTTTTATTGAATTTGTTGGAGATCTCTGTATTTTTTTCATGAAAACTCCGGGAGCTGGCGATGATGACACCACTTATGTCGTCACTGAAGTCAATGAAAGTTCTGATAAAACTCCTGTGGTCTTCACTGGAAATTGTATTATTACTGGAGGATGTGGAAATTTTGTTAATTTGCAGAAAGGATGGGAAAGTTTGAAGAGAATTAGAAGTCTTCCGAGTGAAAGTTTGATTTTTCCAGGATTTGAAGCGGCTGCTCAGATGATGATCTTTGCGAAGTTGATTGACCCTGGAAATGAATTTGTTAAGAAGAAAATGGAGGAGGTTAAGGAGAATGAGAGGAATATCGGCCAGATGATGGGTATGGAAAGACTTTATAATCCTTTTTTGAGAGCTGATCAGAAGTTTTTTAAGGATTTGTTTGGAACTCAGGATAGTTTCGAGTGTTTTTGTAAGATGAAGAAAATGATGGATAAGTTGGTTAGTGTTTGAGTTTATGTAGATTTAAAGATGAAGAAAATGATGGATAAGTTGGTTAGTGTTTAAGTTTATGTAGATTTAAAGATGAAGAAAATGATGGATAAGTTGGTTAGTGTTTAAGTTTATGTAGATTTAAAGATGAAGAAAATGATGGATTAGTTGGTTTGTGTTTAAATTTATGTAGATTTTAAAATGAAGAAAATGATGGATAAGTTGTTAGTGTTTAAGTTTATGTATATTTAAAACAGAGGTATTTTTATAGTAAAGTAAAGTTGAAGATCATATGTTTAATGTACAGATTTACAATTTAGTTTCTGCAAATACTGAAACGTTAACAAGTGCTTTTTCTAAAGTATCAGCGAAAACTGTCTGCTTCTTCCTCGCAAGGTTCTTCTTTATTGACCCGACCTCTTTGATCTCATTGAACTTCATCTGGTTACTACTCAAAATAGGTGAAGGGACAAGTCTCTGTTGCATATACTTGCTCTTATGAGAAACACTTCTAAAGTCAAACAACTGCGGAAGTTTAAACCTCTCATCAGTCTCATCTCTAATAATACTCGAATCAATTAAACTTTGATTAAGAATCCCTGACTTTTTCATATTTTTTCCTTCATTTTCTTGAGTTTTGAACTGAAAGTCCTTAGAATTCAGCTTCAAAGTTTCATTTTTTCTCATATTTTCAAAGCTCTTCAAAGCAGAACTTGCGATTTCTTGTCTAGTTTTCCTTTGTCTGTATTTCGGAACATAAGGTTTGAAATAAGTGCGATTTTGTGACCTGGACCTGGGAATTTCTTCTGGAATTAAAACTTGAACTTCTTCATCTTCAGGAACTTTTGAAGGGTTTGGACTGGTTTCCTTTATTTTTAGATAATCGTTGTACCATTTTAAGGTTTTTAACAGCAGCTCTTGTCTTTTCTCGGTTTCTTCTGTGTGGACTATCTCGGTTAATAGCAGCTGAAGATTCCAGGCAAGGCTCTGCTTCCATTTGAAAGAATGGCTTTGGTCTCCTAACCTTTGGGAAAAGTTCTTCTCGTAAAATCGCCGAAGTTCTGACTGGAGAAACTCGAACTCTGGAATTGAGTTTAATTTGGAATCTCTGAAAAGATCGGATGGGTTTGATTTTGGAGAGTAGGGAGAAGTCATTTTATAAGGGATGGAGATTTTATTGGTAATTTTAAGGGATTTTAAGATTTTTGGATTAGGTTTTTTAGGTTTTTTGATATGAAGGTGAAGATTATTGATTTTTTACTGATAAATGTGTTAAGAGGTAGAAGATGTTTTTTATAATACTTAATTTTATATTAAATGCTTTAAGGTTTCTTAAATTTAAAATTTGATGATTTTGACTAGTAAAAGATTCCAAACGTTCAAAATATCTAAAAAAATAATTTGCAAGTAGACCCTGAATTACTCAGAAATTATTAAAATTCAGATAAAAACCAAATTAATGGACAACACCTACGAAAAACAGCTGAAAGAAGTGATCCACATGATAAAAAGACACAATTATTCACTCCCAATTCTTCAAGACCTCTGCAAAATCTACAACATAAACCCACAAGACCTGAAACCCAAGCCAATAGAAGACTTCATCGACAAGAAAAACTGCCCAGAAGTACAAGAACTTCGCCACAAGCATTTTCAATCAAGAAGAAAGTCACAACTTTCCTTTCTAGCTTCCAAAATCCTAGACCTAAAGTTAAAACCTTCCCAAATAAAAACTCAAACACTTTCACAAGTCTACTTTCCAACCACTCTAACCCCAAGATCATCAACTCATCAAAAATCAGCAGATTTCTATTTTTTCACTCCGAGACACTTAAAACAATTCGAATCTTCCAAAAAAAAACTCTCAAAAGCGCTGAAATTTTTATCAAATCTCGAAACAGTTCAGTCTTCCGACAATCTAAAAAAAAGCGAAATTTTGATTAAAAGTAAAAAAAAACTTATGCGAATTCAAGAAGAAAAGTTACTTCAAGAAGAAATGCGACACAAGAAAAATGAAATTTTAAATGAAAAACGAGAAAAATTACTGAAAAAAAAGCAAGAAGAGCAGGAAAAACAAGAAAAAGAAGCTCTTATAAGTGGTTCAAAATCAACCCAGTCAAACAATTCCAAAAAAAAATTCACTTTTTCATACTTTTCAGAACTTCGGAAGTTTGACGAGTAAATTTAAACAGGTGAACTCGAAGACTGGGTCCTGCAGCAGAAGCTCGACCGAATCGAGCAGAAACTTGAAAAATCTACTCAAAGGGCTTTAAAGCAGTCTCAGATAAGGTCTTCTTCAATGGCGGCCAAGTCGCTCAGGGCTTTGGAAGTCTTACAAAAGAGGAAAAGTTTGGAGGAAGAAGAAGAGGTTCAAGAGTTGTTCAATATGAAGGCCCTTGCTGAACATATTGAAAAAACTAGAGTACTTTATAATCAGGTTAAAAGAAAGGAAATTTTACAGAATAATGTCAGCAGGATTACTGAAAATCGAAAAAAAAAGCAGTCTAAAGTCTCTGAAAATCATAAAATTGAAGAAAAAAATACGAATTTAAAGATCAAGCAAAAGGAAATCAAAGAAAAAAATAAAGAAAAAGCTATCGAAGAGTTGAAGTATTGGAGCTGTCAGAATAACTTGTACTTAAATGAACTTAATCAAGTTAAAAAAAGTGAACAAGAAATCAATTTCTTGAAAGGAAAGGAAAGTTTGTTGAAAACTAAAGAAAAGGTTCTTGAAAAACATCGGAGAAGCTCTTTGATCATTGAACAGATCAGGGAGGAACAAAGACAAATGGATCGTGTTAGGAAAGATATTCATGAAGAGATTTTGATGCAGAAAAAAAGAGTCAAGTCAGATAAACAATTGAAGGATAAAGATATTTCGAGCACTAGGGGAAAAACTTTTGATTTGAATTTCCTGATAACAGAACCTGTGAGTTATTTCAGGTAAGAATTATTATAATTAATGGCAAATTTCTTGGTTTAGAATTTTCAAGTGTATAATTATGGTAAATTTTAATATTACTCAGTAATTAATTATCTGCAAAAATTTATATATGAATACTGTTAAATTTTCTAGTGTCACTTTTCTGATACTGAAGAGTTTTATAAGTTTCAAGCTGATATATTAGAGCTTATTTGATTTCAATCTAAATGATAAATCCTAATGCAATAATCTTCAAGACTTTTACTTGCATTAAAATTTGTCAGGTATTGTGTGAATATAACTATAAAAACGATTTATGCTATAGAATTATTATTGTAAATTAATCTGAATAGTATTCAGTATCCATTATTGTCATGAAATTCAAAACATAAGACATTGAACCAAATGCTAAAAACATGAAAAACTTTCATGAAAATTTTGATAAATATCAGACCTTCATAATAAAGAAACCACTAATCCTTCTAATATTTCCATAATTAATTCCAAGTATTATTCAGATATCTAAATCCAAAAAAATTCACTGATCATAAATAATAATCCTTTTAACTTTCATTCAACCTTTAATCATCCTTACAAAATCCAATAAATTCTCATCCACTTCCAATCCAAAATTCTCCTCTCCAAATAAATGGAAGGCTTGACAACAGAAGAAGTTTTCACAAAGCTATCAAAACAACCCGAAAACACAAAATGCATCGACTGTTCAATGGACGAGCCCCTTTGGGCGAGTGTGAACAACGGTGTATTAATCTGCAACCTCTGCGCAGATCTGCATCGAAAGCTGGGAACATCAGTGAGCTTCGTCAGAAGCATCCAACACGACACCTGGACTCAAAGTTACCTGACATTGATGTCAATAGGCGGAAACAAGAAATTCAAAGACTTTCTAGATGTTTACGGAATAAGCTGCAAGGAAGTCGATGAAAAATACCCGACCGTCGCTGCAAGGTTTTATCGAAAACAACTAAAAGCTGCAGCAAATAATCAGGAATTGCAGGAAAATGCTCCAAGGTTGAATGAAGGAGGATGTATTGTTGATGTTACTAGAGGAGAAGAGGAAGAGTTTGTGGAAGACTCGACTGCTGGAAGGTTGAAAGGCGCTTTTAGTAAATTTGGGAAGAAAATCAAGAATTCTGCGAAAGAGTTTAATGAAAAACCTAAGGTTAAGGAGATTAAAGAAAAAACACAGGGATGGTTCTCGAGTGTTGGAGGGAAAATGAAGGAAATTGTTCAGAAGACTAAGGAAAGTGAAACTTATCAGAAGGTTAAGGAAAAGTCGAAAGTCGCTATGCAAAGTGTTACGGACTCTGCGAAGAAAACTTATGAGAAAATTAGGAAAAAGGATGAGGAACCTGATAAAGTTTAGAGATTGTGTTATAAATTATTCTAAGTTCTATATTTTTATATAAATTTATATATAATTATGGACAGTCAGAATTATTTTCTTAATAGTTGCGAACAAATTAGGCGATCCCTTAAAGCAACTCCGAACTTTGATGCATTTTTTAACAAACTAGAAAATAGTAAAAATTTCAGTCAAGAACTTCTGTCACAAGCACCTTCTCAAAATGACCCTTATTTTACTCATCAATATAATCTTATATTTTTAGGAAAACTAATCAAAAATAAGTGCAGTTTTGCAAGAATTTACAAAAACATTCAGGTAATAAAGGACTTAAAAGGAAATCAGCATTTTCAACCACTAATCGCCTCATTCATCGATCTGATATTAAAATATCCATCGTATAGCATTTGGACAAAAGTAAACAAATTGTTGATTATAAAAGACCTAAACATACAAAAACAAATCGAACCATTACTCAAAGAAATCAATGAAAAATTATTCAAAGCAATAAAAAAAATTCACAGATATTGCCAAATTAAAAAAATATTAAAATATTTATCGATTTGCATTTTTTTGGCTCAAAATGCCTACTTTTTAAAACATCAAATATCGGAACTGGTAATTTATTCAGTCAAAGCTCTTGAATTCAAGTATAACCTTCATCGATTTGTAAATGTTGAAAAAAAAATTGAACTTATATCAGACTATGATGATGGAATTTTAATTAAAAAGATGTTAGATTATTTGAAAGATAGAGGGGATATTATTCAAAATTTGATAAATTTCACTAACGTTCAGCCCCTTGAAGGTTTACTACATGATTATAATCAAAAAGTCAAGCTTTTTCCTCCAAAAATTAGCAAAAAACATCTTTTATCGGATTTTGATATTAATCAGCTCAGTAACAGCATGATATTTTGTTCACAATCAGGATTGGCTTCATTATGTACTTACTCTTACACCATTATAAATCAATTTTCATTTAATGTGAATTACTTTTCAAGCTCAGTTGAAAATATAGCTGCAGAGCTAGAAACTCTAAATAAAATAAAAAGTCACACGAATGGGTCTCATTGTCTACCACTTCTAATTCATCACAACAATTATGATTCATATATTACTATGTTTTTTGAAGTTTACCCTATGAATTTCATGGTTTATCTTACAAATAATTCAAATGAAAGAAAGTCTATAAATGAGCTCCAACTTTTTAAATGGTCAAAATCTTTAATCAAATCTTTCGCGATACTTGAAAGTCTAGATATAATCCATGGAAATGTAACACCTCACAATATCTATATTAATTCTGAATTTAAACTGAAAATTTACAACTTCAAGAGCCATAATCCAAGAGTTCGAACTTCATATCCATCTCCTGAAAATTTAATACAAGACTCTTACGGTTACTACCCAGAAAACAATGAATTTATAGATGACACCAAACATGATGTCTTCGCTCTTGGCCTGGTGCTACTTCAAATTTATGACTACGAGAGTATCGTAAATCTCAACTTCGATCAAAATTTGATAAATTCCAGAATTTCTAGAGTTTCTTACCAATGGCTCAATTATCTTTTGAATTACATGCTGAACCTAAATGCAGAGCAAAGACCGACTTTCAATCAACTAAAGGATATTATTAAAAATTAGAATTAAAGATTTAGAACACGTTTAATTCATGCTAAACTTTTCGATAGTTTCTAGTCTTTTATTCATTTCCTGTATATTTTTTACATTTAACTGCATTTTAATATTCTTGAGTAAGTCAATCTCTGGAAAACTCTCATCTACAGCTTTTTTCTTTGATTCAGGCTTCGACCTGGAAGTTTCTTCAACGAAAATTTCTTCTAAAAGGCTTCCGAAGAAGTCCTGACTGTTGTTTTTCTCTTTTTTTACAGGTTTCACTTTAGGAAATCGATAATATATCGACTCTCCGTTCATGTTATGAACTTCTTGGTACTTATGACTTTTTTTTAAGGCGTAAAGAGTGTCGCTTGCATCTTTAGCTGCGTTTAGACGGGGGACTTGGGGAAGAAACGGTAAGATTCTGCCTTTTTGGAATAAATTGACTGCCTGAATCGCTTTGGTGAAGGGTTCTTTGACAGTTTTATGCGGTCTTCTCAATGAAAGTTGAATAGGCGATAATGACCTACTGACAGTCCTTCTAGCAGTGGGGTCCAAATCTCCAGGATTAACATCAAGAGGTGACTTTCCAATTCCAATTGCTTTTTGCATATTAGCCCACTCGATTTCGAACTCATAATGAAGTTTGCGATAACGAGTCCAATTAGGAAATAAACAGTTAAGTATATCGATGAACTTTTTCATAGCAGTGCTTCGTGAAATACTTCCTAAGGCCTTCCACTCCTCAATTCTTTTCTTCTTCTCAGCCAAAGTGCATTTATCAAGTTCAGGAATAGAAGAAGCATCATTGAAAGGCCCAAAAGAAACAAATAAATGAAGAGATCCAAGTTGTGCCCGTTGAGCTTCAGTGATAGAAATCGGTTTTTCCTCTGACAGGTAATAATGAGCTGCAAGGTACTGCTTTGAAAGGGGCCAGGAAGGGAAGAAAGTGTCTGAGACAGCCATTTGATTGATATTTAAATAAAAACCTCGTTTTTAGCATTTTAGTTAAACCTTGATCACTATTAAGTCCTTCAAACATATTTAAACAACAGATTCTCTTATATTATGGGCTGTTGTGAAACCAGAGACGAAATTATTGAAACCAAAATAGAACCTAAAGTTAAAATAAGAACCATGTCGAGATACATCGATTTTAACGCTTTGCAAGACCAGGACTTGATGGTTGTTTCTTCCTCACAACTGAAAGACTTGAACCTGGATCACGATTCGATGGCAGTGAGATATTACATAGAATGGTGTCGACAAAAGCATAAGTGGAAAGAACTTTCAATCTTCATTTGGGACAACTCTCCAATCAACGAAGAAACTGTTGTCAACTCTTACTCACTTCCACCCCAGACCATCTCTAGTCTCGTCCTGGTTTACTTCGAACAAGGAGTAAAAGATTCCGTGCCCGACGCGATAAAAATCTCAGAAAACATGATCCCAGACCTGTTAAAACTCGTTTGTCTCAGCGACTGCGACTTTATCATCAACTTTGTCCTACTCGTCAACTCTTTACTTGTCTCTACAAATGAAAAAGTCATTAAATATCTGATGAACTTCTCCTTTTTTGAAACCATTCGCAAGTACTTGTCAAGTAAAGAACACCCACTACGAAAAAATCTTCTGAAAATCTGTTCGAAGTTATGCAAAGACAGGAAAAATGTGCAGGATAAGTTCATACAAAGTGAATGTTTATTGAAAATCATCAGATTACTTGTTTCAAGTAAATTAGACATCGAAAACGACTTAGAAGACCTTCTTCTTATGTTAGTCTCTGTCGTTAATCTGCCCGGCGATGCTTCAGGCACGATAAACGAATACGCTTTAAAAAAGTTCCATGATTATTCCTTACCCGAGATCCTAAACACGTTGAAAACTCTTGTATCAGAGCCGTTTTCCCCAAGCATGTCTTATTTAATTTCCCTTCTGTCTATGAATAATTAACCAACTCATAAAAATGAACAGTTTTTCCGCGGATAACAAAGGAAACGTGGTAAGGCCGCAAATACCTAATTCGAGGAACCCTCTTAAAGCCAGTCATCAAATCATTCAAGAAAAAGCTGAGTCTGATTCAGGGTCTTACTCGGATTCTTTTGAAGAAGAATCGTCTTCGTCTGAAGTCAGTCCCACTGCTACGCTTCGAGCTGATATTATCAACAGGGTCAATTTGATGAGTCTTGATAAACTTAACTCGCTTTTGAGTTTCATTGAAAGCATGGAACCTAAACCTGCACCTGGAAGACCGAAACCTGTGATTCATAAAGGAAGAAGACCGTATTCTGGAAAGGTGAATGAACATAATTGTGAAGTTGAAATCAGGATTTTTAGCACTTGGGGACATGCTCATACTGCTGGAATCACGGAAATTGAGTTTTTTTCTAGTTCTCAAGAACAGATTAAAGTCTCCGCTAATCAGATTTTAGTTAAAAATTCTGGACACGGAGCTTTGGCTAACCCTGGAAAGATGGTAAACGGCGAGAAGCACACCGACAACGAAAAAAACATGTGGGTGATGCCACTTCCCGCGCCTCCCCTCAACCTCGAAATAGTGATCAGCTTATCCGAAACCCCAGCAGGTTTACGAATCTGGAACTACAACAAAAGTTTTCTAGACTCAGTAAAAGGCATAAAAGAAGTCCAAGTCTTCAAAGACAAAGACATGGTCTGGGAAGGCCAAGTGAAAAGAGGCACAGGTAACAAGAACGACGACTACTTCACCGACATTCCCCTTCTTCCAGGATTCATCGTAAAACACTCAACAGAAAGCGAGTCAGTCCCCATCTGGGTGGAGTCAAAGCCCTTAGAAGACAAAAAATCGAATGAAAAGCGACTGAGACCTGTCGCCTCTGTTCCAAGGTCGATGAATGTACAGGATGAAGACTTTAGGAGTGAAAAGCCGAATCCTGCTGTTTTGAACTTCGCGAAGAACAATGCGACAAGTCGTGAAAGAAGGGTCAAGGAAGAACCTGCTCTTATTCCTGAACCTACTTTAAGCATTCTCGGACTTAATCCTAGGAAAAAAGAAGAACCTTTGAAGGAAAGTCTTGAAAGTTTAGAGTTTTTCAAAATCACTAATGCAAGTCGAATCAATAGGGAAAGGGTTTTTGCACCTAAACAGGTTGAGGGATTTGCAAGGGAAGGGAGGGAGGGTAGGAATGGTAGAGAGGGTAGGGAGGGTAGGGATGGAAGAGAACCGTTAGAAGGTTTGTTTAAGGAGGGAAATTTACCTGTTGTTAAAGAGGTTAAGAGGAATGAAATGGTTGACCCTTTAGAAAAATTTATCTCCGAGCAAATAATAAAAGAGCCAAAGCCTCAACAAGACATTCGAGTTCCATCTCTGCCTCGCGGTCTTTCACTAAAGTTAACAATTCTATCAACCTGGGGTGACCATCACTATGTCGGTTTATCCGGTTTAGAAATCTTCGACGAGCAAGGAAATCCAATAGAATACCCAAGCCGAATAAGTCAAATAACTGCAGATCCATCAGACGTGAACATCCTTCCCGGTTACGGTACAGACCCAAGAACAATCGACAAGCTTCTTGACGGTACAAACTGGACTTCCGACGACCTTCACGTATGGCTTGCCCCATTCACAAAAGGCCAGGTCAACACAATAACCATAACTTTCCATTCTTCAGTGAGTATCTCTCTGATCCGCATCTGGAACTACAACAAATCTCGAATTCACTCTTATCGAGGAGCGAAAGACTTGGAAATCGCCTTAGACAAACTGACCATCTTCAAAGGCGACATCCAAAAAGCCCCAGGGCGAATAATGGACGCTGACCAGTACTGTGAGTACCTGGTCTTCACGAAAGACGATAGAATCCTTAGTCGAATCGATACTTTCGACTGGGTGAAGGACTTCGAACATAACACCCAGGCGGATAATGAACTCTTGTCCACCATTCGCCCTTTGAACCGCCCAGGAACTGCGAGTAGAAAAATTGGAGAAGACGGCCGACCGAAGACTTCAGCGAAGATTCAGAAGGTCGTTGCTCAGACTTCAGCAGTTTTTGGAAGAAAGTTCAGAATTGCGATTTTAAGCACTTGGGGAGATGCTTATTATGTCGGGTTAACTGGGCTTGAGGTCCAAGGCACAAACGGACCTCTTCAGATTCAGAAGAACTGGCTTGATGCAAGTCCGAGAGACATGAATGTTATCCCTGGGTACTCAGGGGATTACCGCACTTTAGATAAACTGTTGAATGGAAAGAATCAGACAAATGATGATCATAACATGTGGCTTATTCCTTTTACTAAAGGAAAAGCACACTTTTTAGAAATCGACTTGCAGGAGCCCACGCAAGTCACTGGGATAGTCTTTTGGAACTACAACAAAAATCCAGAAGACACTTCTCGAGGTGTTAAAGAAATCATTGTTTATATGGATGGAAAGGTCATCACTGAGCCTTTCATCACTCTCAGAAAAGCTCCAGGGCATTCCGAGTTCGACTTCGCCCAAACCATCAGTTTTCCCTTTAAAGAACAGTCAGATGGTAAAAGCAACTCAATCTTTGCAAGTTCAATCGCCCGTCAAGACTACGAAACACCCTGCATGCCGAGTGGTTATTTATTAACCATCAAGATCCTCAGCACCTGGGGCGACATGCACTATGTCGGACTGAACGGCATTGAGGTCTTCGACGCTTCAGGCAAAGAAGTTCAGAACTCCTGCAGAATCATGGCGAAGCCCTCTTCAGTCAAGGACTTGCCTGACATGACTGGGGATATCAGGACTCCTGATAAGTTGATAGACGGGTTTAACAATACAAAAGACGACCAACATATGTGGCTTGCGCCTTTTCACACTTTAGGAACTTACTTCAACATGACTGCTCGAAGTCAAAATGAAGTTAATCTGGTCTTTGAAAAAAAAGTTTCAATATCTTTTGTCAGGATTTGGAACTACGCGAAAACTGCCACTCGCGCTGCGAAGGAAATCATGATACTTTTAGATGATATTCTTATTTATAAAGGATTTTTAAGGCAGACTGGAGCTACTGTTGTTTTATTCACTGGAGAACCTTCTCTTGTTCAGAGGGTGACTGAGCATGTTTATGTTTATGAAGGGGATAAAATGAATGTCTTGCTTTATAATGAGGGAAGACTCGTGGGTGGACTTGAAGAAAGTAAAGTTGTGAATGAACGACCCATGACGAGTGTTGTCAAACATTATTAATTTTATTTGCATATAATTATGATTCAAAAAAAAAACCTGGCCGCGCGAATCAGTGACATGGAAGTTGTTAGTGAAGCGATCAGTGAAGATCAGAGTAACAACTCCACGTCGCCCACTTCAAAAGCTACAAAGGTAGAGAGGTCTGAAGTAGTGAAACCTGAGCAGTCTTCATTAGTCGCATCTGTCCCTACCCACGGCCTTACCCTTTCAGAAGACTCTCATCATCCACAAGTGATAGACCAGGATGTTGAAAACTTCACTACTCGACTTGACACCCTTATCTGCCAGTTCCGCAATGAAAGCTTGAAAGAATTCCTGACAGTCAAGAGAAGCATCTTACATGAACAGATCAGTTCAATTGACAATGAAAAAAAACGTTGTAATGCGTTGGTGTCTTCGAAACAAGATGAAATTCAACATCTTTCAGAGAAACTTTCATCTGCTTTAAAGACCTGCAGTCAGAATGACTGTCAAAAAGATGCTTTGAGTTTAATGGTAGGAACTTTAAAGATGCGAAACTGGTCTTTAAAGCTGAAAACTCGATCATTTCTTGCATGGTTTTCCTTCCACTGCCGTCAAGTCCACAAGAAAAAAACTTCAAAATTAGTAGAAAAACTTTTCCGAAAGTCAATCATCAACTTCGTCTTCCTTCCATGGAAAGCCTCTTGGAAACGTTTTTCCATGAACAAGGCTCAAAAGCGGTTTAATGAAAGTTTAGAAGCTGAAAAAGTCTCTCTGGCGATGCACTTCAACAAAGAAATCGAAATGCTTAGAAAGCGACTTGAAGACGCTGAAAATAAAATCCACAATGAAGAAGAAGCGAAAGTCGCAATACAAGAAAACTTGAAAAAAGCCTTTATGAGAGGAGTTTGCGCTATGAACTTCGAAGCTATGAATATTTTAAACCCTGAAAGCCAGGGCTTTAATCCTAATGTTTTGCAACCTTCAGGAAAAATCGACTTTTTTGAAAATTTACAGGAAAAGAAACAAGAAAGTCCTCAGACCAGTCCGATGAAGCCGAGTTCTGATTTGATTGATCTTGCAAACTTCCCGGCTGAGTCGAAAGAACTCAAATGGAAGGCGGCTCCAGTCTTTGGAAGACCTCAAACTGCTCAGGTGATCAGTGAGCCTCTTCCAGGACTTCCTATGGTGACTTCAAGTAACAACACTGAAGGAAAAGTGATCGTTGTCAATAATGCTAAAACTGAAGTGAAGATCACTGGAAAAGTTCCAGTTCGTACTGCAGTGGGAAAGAAAAAATAAGTAATTATTGTATTGACCATCATTATTTCTCAAAGATTAATTCAAAGATTTCCTTATTCCAAGTCTTGACAAGGTAAATCTTTAAAAAGTTTCTAGAAAATTCAAAAAATTATGAAACTAATAATTTTAATTTCATAAATGGCAACTCCACTTCCCCTGTCAATCCGAATGGCAGTGTTACTGTTAATCTTATCAGAGCACAGCATCGCCTACATGATTCCCACTTACCTAGCCTGGATGATGGAAGATTTCATAAAATATTCAAATCACAACCACGACCCACTTCAAATCGACAGTGAAATATCTTACTATTCAGGTCTTTTAGAAGGTCTTCACCGATTCATGGGGATCATCAGTTGTTTCTTATGGGGTTGGGTATCAGACAAGATAGGCCGTCAATACAGTCTCATTCTGGTACTAGTCGGAGTCATCATCTCCTCTCTCGGCTTAGGCCTGACGCAGGTCTTTTGGGTAGCAGTGGTCTTCAGAAGTATCGGGGGCTTATGCGGAGGGACGGTTCCAATCACCAAGGCGATGCTTCGAGACGTGAGCGACGACAGTAACATCGCAGTACTTTACAGCTACTTCGGCACAGGCCACGGCATAGCAGCAGTTGTCGGTCCTTTGTTGGGAGGGCTTCTGGCTCACCCTTACAAAACGTTTCCAAGTCTTTTTGATTACCAGTTTTTTCATGATTATCCTTACTTCCTGCCACAAACAGCTCAGTAATTCCCAAGCAGCGCCTTGATCTCCTTGCTTGCTCTGAGCATCATCATTTTTTATGTTCCTAACAAAAAGTCCAGTAAATGCTCTCATGAATCCATGAAGGACCTGCTTACGAACAGGGACTATATGATGGTCATCACGGTCTTTGGATTTGTCGCACTTGTTCAGTTTGGATTTCGCATGTTGATGTCGCAATGGTTCAAATTGTCAGAGTTGAAAAATGGCCTTGGGTGGAAAAGTGAGGAACAGGTTGGGTATGTGAATAGCATGGCAGGGGTAGTGCTTATTTTCTTCCCATTGTTCTGCACACCTTACTTGACTAGAGTTCTGGGTGTTAAGAAGACCTGCCAGTTGGTGGTTTCTTTGATGGTGCCGATTACTTTGTTCATGCCGATTGTCAGTCATTGCAAGGTAGAGGCTTTGCTGTGGGTGATGCTTTCTTGTTTTATCGGTTTTTTTATTAGTTTTACTACTGTTTTCACTTCAGTCATCTCCATCGCAGCGACTAATACTGTGAGTCATGAACTGGTTGGACGGGCGATGGGATTCTGTCAGAGCTGGGTCGCTATCTTCAGGGCTATCGCAAATGGTTTCATGGGACTTTTATGCGGATGGGTTATTAGTTTGGACATGCCTTACCCTTTTAATATCAACGGGCTGTTTTACCTTTGCGGCCTTTTTCTTATTCTTGCTGTTTACTTGATGAGCAAGTTTATGGGACCGGAAGTTGAGAAGAGGAAAAAAGAAAAACCATCAAATGAAATGGCTCCTCTTCTGGATAAACAAAATAAATAGTTATGAGTAATAATTGAAACATCAAGAACTTGATTCTTATAAATGAAAAAAAAAGAAATACTTCGCAAAAGTAAAGAATTTTCTAATGTTAAAAGTATTAGTAACAACTTCTCATCTTCTTGTATCAAGTTTCAAGAAAAATTCCCTGCAATTCGCCCTCTTCTGCAATTGAAACAACCTGAAATTTCAAAAAACTCTCCGACTGACTCGAAAAACATTCACAAGTCCAGCTCAGACATGAACATTTTCCTGAAAACCTTAAAAAAACCAGAGATTTTTCCTCAAACAAAAAGACCAGGACTGAAAAGTTCATTAAAAAGGCCAAAGCCTCTTCCTGAAAAGCCAAAAAGGGTGAAATTTATAGACCAAGTGGGCAGAGGACAGAAGATTCTTTCACACAGCTCCGTCAAGTACTTTTCAAGTCTGAAGCCTTCACCCTTATCACCCAGTAAAGAGGTGAAAAGGTCTCCACGATGCACAGTGGACGAGTTACTGAAAAATTATTAGCTAATCACTTTAGTCCCAGTAAGGCTTTCGAGAACTTTTCAATTGGAATTTTTCCCTGCAAGTCACATTCTGTTGTTTTAAGGACGTCTTCAACGTCGACTTCATTCATAGTCTCTCCAAGTTTGCTCATGTAATATTTGAATTCAGGGGTTTTCAGATATCCTGACTTTTCTTTGTCTAAGTAGGAAAAAGCTTGAAGAAGCTGGTCAAGAGTGTCTGGTTCTTGCTTTTTGTTTAAGTATATCGTGATTAGCTGTGATCTTGAAAGGGTTCCTGAACCGCCTCGGTCGTGCTCGGTTATGTATTTTATTAGTTCTTTTTCTTGTGGGTTTAATTTCATCGCACGTAAAGCTGGGCCTAGCATGTTTGTTGGAATTGTTTGGGTTGATGGCGAACCGTATATTGAGATCACGTCTCTTAAGTCTTTTTGCTCGGATGGGCTTAGAGATGATTCCATTAGAAATATGAAGAAGTAGAAGAATGTTAAGGTTTAGAGACTTGTTTTATTTATTATGGTTTATTTTGCTTTTGATTTGATGTAGTCCTGGTATGATTGGATTTTTGGATGTTTAGAATCGGATTATTTTGGATGAATTTGGGGTTTGATGATTCAATCATCGCAGGGACAAGTTTTGATTGGGGGATGAATTGAAATTTTATCGAATTTATGAAAATTTGATTAGTATTTGAAATAATAGCAAAAGTACGATTGAGCTACTAGTTCATATTTAATTATTATATAAATAGTAATAAGATAGGATCTTACTTAAAAAATTACCTGTGAAACAAACAAATATTATCATCCTTTCTGTTAATTTCTCAGATAATTTTAATCATTTAGCGAAAATTCTAGAATATTTCTTCTTAACCAATTCAAGAACCTCGAACTTAAATTTAAATTCTCCTCAAAACAAAAATAATTTTTTAGCATTCACTTATTTAAAATATTCATCCTTGATCAGGTAACTTTCCTTAATTCTCCATTTCTAATAATCTCCCTACTATTAAAGATAATCAGATAATTACTGTTTTTTTAGCCTAAGTCAAATTTTCTCTAAACTAGTGTAAAATATAATTATTTACTCTTTCTATAAGAAAAAACCCGTTTGTTACTCAAAATTGTCAGGACCTGAGCAACCTCCAAATCATTTTGTTCATGCTCATCCTGAACTGTTAAAATTGGAGACTCTCCGAACTTGTCTTTGTTTTTCGTTTTAATTTTGATTGAAGGTAAAGGACCCAGCACTGCTAACCTGATGCCCAGGTCCGGGACTGACTTTTTTCTGATTTGATGAAAATCAGTACTTTGTCTAGGTGTTAGGATCTTGGGTAAATGAGATGATTTCTTCAGTCCTTCAGCCAAAGAGTTCATTTTTCTCATTCTAGGTGTTTTTATGTCTTTGAAGTCTCTCGCAGTTAAAACATAATTGTCCATTGATCTTTTATAATAAAGTGATTTTTAAATAAACATAGTTAAGATTGAAGCCTGATTCAAGATAAAGATAAAAAAATACAAGTTAATTAAAACTAACAATACAAGAGTAAAATTGTCATGATTTCTTTTAGTTGTTGATTTTGAGGATAATCAATTAGATTAAAAATCAAATTATTTAAGGTAAATCCTTTTTTCAAGTAAAAACTCAAGATTTGACCGCTTGAACAATTTTATGCAGATAAAGATGTATCAAGGATCAACTTTCCCTAAATATAAAAAAATGGAGAACCTGGGCATCGATCCCAGTGCCTCTTGCATGCTAAGCAAGCGCTCTACCATTTGAGCTAGATCCCCGTCAAATCTCTCAAAGTGATCCAGACTAAATATCTCTACGACAATGACAAAACCTTTCCCTTCTCCAATAAAATCTAAAATAACCTTTTTTCCTCTTCTTTTCCTTCCTTCAATAAAAACTATCTCAAATGAATAATCCTTTAAATTCACTTCAAATAATTCAATTCTCAAAATGTCCGAAGAGTTCTTTGCTGAAGAAATAAAATTTCCTGAAGACTTAGAAACAATGTTAAGCATGTCAGTGCAATACGAGAAGCTTCAAAACATAATGCGATTTGTCATGGACCTTCTCAAACGTCATGAGCAAGGTCTTCGCATGGCTTTCAGCAAACAAAACGTGATAGCTCCAGAAGTCCTGACCCTTCACTCCTTCAAAGAAAACCTCGAGCAGAAAATCATGACGCTTGAAAGATCTCTTCAAAAAACCAACAAAACCATTGAAGACGTGAAGCAAAACCTTGAAAGTCGAGGTGATACAGTAAGTACTCTTCGTTACATCCTCAACATGTTGACAGAGCATGACTCAGCAGTTCTCACTTCTCGAAAACTCATTCAAGACCTGGTAACTTTCAAAGAAACAAGTGAAAAAAAACTTCAAACTTTCGAAGAAAACCTGAAAAAACTTGAAAATGAAAACCAAAAACTGAAAAACGACCTAGAAAACGACCAAAGTCGATCCTTTCACCGTCCAGAAGATGCAGAAAAGCCTGGTTATCGTGCTCCAAACCGTAAATATTTCTCAAAAAAGCAGAAAATCAAAACTGAAGTTTCTGACAGTGAAAAACTTTTAAATTCATCGAAAAATAAATCTCTTTCTCCAGTTCAAAACCCAGAGACCTTCCAACTGACGAACCCGAACATTCCCCCTCACCTTCAAGAGCTCTTTAACCGAATAAAAACAATAGAAAAGGCAATCGAGTCCCCTCCAGATTCAAAAGAAATAAAAGCAAGAGTGGGAAAGCTGGAGTCAATGTACAAGTTCATTGAAGGAATCGTGGACTCTTGTGAGCCGCTCACCATTCGCAACAGAGACCAAATCATTCAAGTCGTTCGAAACTTGAGAACTTTAGAAGCCGAGATGTCCAACAAGCTGAACACGGAAGACTTCGACGCTATCAAATCTTTAGTCATCACTTTAGCAAGCGGTTCAGATAAATACGACCCTGCAACACTTGTCCCTTCTCGTGAAATCAACATGATTCGCACTTTAGAAAGAAAAATCTCTGAAATTGAAAGAAAATTTTCAGATCTTGTGAAAATTTATCCGGAAAATATCGAAGAAGTTGCCTTGAAACTTAGAAGAATTGAACAAAAACTTGTTATTAAAGCAGGTGAAGACCAGTTTGAACTACTCTCGAAAAATGTTGCGGAATTATCAGAAAAAATCAAAAATTTGTCAGCTGCTGCTTCGAAAGAAGCCTCTACACCTGTTGCCAAGCCTCTGGAGTCAAATATTCTCAGTGCAATAAATAGAAAAGTCTCGAGTTTCGAAGAAATCATCAGAGGACTAAAAATTCCTTCAGGACTTGATTTAAGTCATCTTTGGGAAGAGTTGAAAAAACTCTGGCAAATGTGTCAAAACTTAAATTCCACCTTCGAAGAGCTAAAAAAGAGAGAAATTGAGAAAAAATCTGAAATTTTACAGAAAATCGAGTCAAAAGTAGACCTAGAATCACTGAAGTTCCTCGACGAGAAGTTCAGAAAAACAATAGAAAGTCAAAATGAAAAGTTTTTCCATCAATTCGCCGAAAAAAACGACATGCGCAGAGGGCTTCGATACTTGGAAGGACTTATCAAGAACTTAGAGTCAGGTAGAGGGAAACCAGAAGGAGATGACGCGATGCTCGCGAAAAAACCTTTAGAGGGATGGTCTTGCGCTTCTTGTGAGAAAAAACTTGAAACTCTTACTGGAAGAATCGCTGGGCATTCACCTTGGCGGAAGTTGCCTTTGAGAGACGCTTCTGAAAGGATTTTAAAGGCTGGGCCTGGGTATTCTAGGATGTTGAGCACGATGCAGGTGGAATCGTTGAAGACTCGCAGTGATGTTGACGAGATCACTTTTGCGTCGAGTAGAAATGATCGGTCTTTGACTCCTCAGCCTTGTTAGCGGAACTAGACTTAATTGTTTGTTAATCTAGCATTAAATGAAGTTTTAATGCAAACTCCAGAATGAAAACAAATTTCCCTATCCCTAGTTATATACTCTCCAGGTATCTCAATGAATTCGTAACCGGGTGCTTGGTTGACTACCTCAACTGTTGTTATTTCTCCTTCCTCAGACGAGCTGATGGATGATATCGCATCAGACCCGCTATCCCGATCATTAGCTACAACAGCAAGGTAGTCAACCCGGGAAAACTCTTTATAAACCGCTCCAAGCACAGTAGCAGGGTTTTTAAAACAGCTAGAATAAGGATGAAAATCAGCAAAATCCGCCAATCCAAAATTTTTCAATCCAGCAATAATTTTCTTGCCCTCAAAAACCCCAGGTACAACAACCAAAGTACAAAGCAAGTTATTGATAACTCTAGGAATTTCCACCCTTAAGCAGTATTTCCCAAGTCTTTTCTGTATATCTTTAGAAGTCTTAAACAATCCAAGTCCTCTTAAAACAACAGCCGTCCAATTCAAGCTCGGGTCCAAGACCTGATAAGTGAACCATCTGACAGTAGTAGCGAAAATCATGCCAGGTATTAAATGAACTTTACTTCCTAAAACATTCGCTTTTTCGTATTTTCTCAGTTTTCTGTATAGTTCTTTAGCTGAGTAAGAGTTACCAGCGACCATGCTGTCGAAAATCACTAAAGCTGAGTGAATTGGCGGGTTCTCACTGAATTCCACGAGAGATACCTTTCGCACATGCGTGCCCATCGAATTGATTGAGGATCTTATCGTCCCTGGACGGACTCTTGGGTCAAGGCCGCAGATTATTAGAGTTGGGGAATGATGCTGAACTGACGGGGGCTCTTCCTAGGTGCTTAATACTGTTATGATTGTGTGTTCGGTGTCTAGGATCTTCTCAATCACTTGGCTCACGCTGGGGAAGTCACTCTCCGGCTCTGAGTCCTCTTCGGAACTTGCTGGGTTCAGATTCAGTCGACGCTCTGGACCGAACTTTAAGCTGCACTCACGGTCTTGGACTGTTGCTGTCGGCCTTAAAGAAGGGTTTCTCATACAAAAGTGATGAAGAGTAATTGGGTCCAAGGATTTCAGCTGAGAACTTGCTTGATTTAAGAGTTTGTCTAAGTCCATTATTAGCTAGTTAACATAATAATGGTCTTATCCATGTAAATTTACCAGGCATCTAGTCAATGACCAGCTTTTGACTGATGAAGATTTATCCAAAAAATGAGTGAGTCTCTCGAGAATCATAGAGCTCTTTTCCAAAGTAATTAAAGCCCTTGAATTTGACTCAAATATCAATTTTTCAGTGATTTCTCCAAATTCCGAGCGAATTTCATTAGGAAAATTGTCGGATTTGTAGTTAATTTCAACTTTATATTGGCTTTCAAATGTATTTTTTAATTCACTCAATGGAGAAAAATGAAATATTTTCCCTGACTTGAGCCATAAGCAGGAATCTGCCAAGATGTTGACTTCTTCCATTGAATGAGTAGTAAAGATCAATATCCGGCCCTGACTAAGAGAATCCACAACTTTCCAAACCTGTCTTTTAATAATCGGATCAAGTCCAGCAGTAGGCTCATCTAAAAGCAAGACTTCCGGGTTCCCAAAGACACTCAAAGCAAGCGAAAGTCTTCTTTTCATTCCTCCACTAAGACACCCAGCAGGTGTATTTCTCTGATTTTCAAGTCCTACCATGCTCAAAAGTCCCGAGTCCTTTTCTCTATAAATCTGATGAAAAAGTTCAAAATGTTCCTGAACAGTCAAAACATCCCAAAAGACATTCTCTTGAGGACAAAGTCTTTTACTGATGCATTCAACTTTTCCAGAGCTAGGCTGATCAATACCAGCAAGAATATTCAAAAGACTAGATTTTCCAGCTCCATTTTCTCCAACAACAGCTAAAACCTGATGATCATCAAGCATAAGCGAGACACCATCAAGTGCAGTGATAAGTTTATATTTTTTCACGATATCAACAAGTACCAGTTTATTCTTCAAGAGACTTTCTGCAAGTTCTTCAACATTTTCAAAGTCTTCAGGTAATTCTTGAGTCCTCAGAAAAAAGCTCCATTTTTTTCTATCAGTCCTGTTGTGTGGAAGGACCATGTCCAAATAAGTTAAGATCAAAAGGTAAAGAAAGGCCGAGGCAAGTAAAAGAGTAAGATTGAGCCAGACCCCGGGCATGTGAAATTCTCGTCCAGCCCAGCTTTTTCCAGTTTCAGACAAGAATAAATCCTTCCAAGCCACATCACGCCCGTCGACCCAGGCCATCTGTTGAGGCTCGAAATGGACTCCAGCGGTATTGAAAAGTTTGAAGTAAACACTTGCGAAGTTAAACGGCGGGTAAAGGTAAAGCAAAACTTTTACAAGAGCTACCCAGAAAGGTTGGTCAAGGTAATGAACATATTGAATCACGCCTTTTGAACAGACTATAAATTGAATGCATAGACCTACTATCACGAAAGACAAGGATAAAGTGTTTCCTAGTTTCAAGTCTTTAATGCTAACAGCCGCTAGACACCCTGATAAGACTCCTGAGGTGTTGATTAAAAAGAATAGGATTATTTGAAGCACCCAGGGAATTCGAAGAAATTCTTGAAAACCGAGAAGACTCCCGAATAAAGGCACTTGTAAAGCACAGAGAAAGGACATACAAAGGAAAAGTACCATCCAAGATGCCCAGTAGTCAAATTGAGAAACTTGATGAAGAGATAAAAAAACTTTCAGAAATTGAGACTTTTCTTTTATTATCTCTTCTATCGCAAGAGCTGATAACAAAAAAGACGTCAGAACTAAGTAACTAGCCCCAGCAGTCGCTACGATATTATAGTTACTGAAATATCTGTCAATTCTAGGAAATGACTGGATTTCTACTTCTAGTTTCGCATTGGAAACAGCGAAAAAACTGCTAACCCAGGCAGCTATTGAGTTATCTACAATCATTTTAACAGCAAGTACCTCATTTTGCACGAAGTCAGTAATAAAGAGCTGGTTAGGATACGTGAAATTATAAACAATCACATAAATATAAGCCTCACTTTCACTTTCAGGAATAGCGCAAGGTACAGTGTTATTCCCAATATTAATTTCTTCAGTACAAAAACATATCCCGATACTTTTCTGATCTTTTTTTAATTCATCCTGGAACTCAGTTTGATTCAACTCAGGGAATTCAACGATTTTTCCATTAATCAGCTGTTTTTTCATGTCTTTCACGACAAAGTCAGTCCACTCGACACTTCCATGAGTGAATCCGATTTTAATAGTCTCGATATTTCCCATCTGGCCAATTTTTTCAACCTGAGGTTCAGGGTCGATTACTTGAGTGAGTGCGGAATCAGCCATGCTTTGAAGTAAGAGCATATTGATTAAAAGAAGCAGCGGAGAGACCAGCACAACAACAGGGAGATAGTTTTTCCTGGAGAGAAGTTTCAAATTCTTACTGACCAGAGGGGAAATTTGCATTAATTATCTAAAAAGTTGGATCAACTCGTCTGAAATACCTGAAGGTGTTAAGATCCCAAGGTCTGTGAATAATAATGTGATTAAGTCGGGAGGCGTCAGGTCACAGATGGCTCCTTCAAGTACCTCCCCCGACTCAGCAGAGTCTTTATTCAATCCCCAGGGTTCAATATGAGCCAAGGTAAATCCAGGCAAATCTCTTTGACTCAAAGGAAACATCCTAACAAACTTCAAACTATCAGTGCAAACATAAACCGGCTTCAAAAACGCTCGAGCAATCAAAGCTAGGCCATAAGTCCCTACTCGATTAATGACTCCTCCATTTTCCACAACAGCTTCAGCTCCGACCATGACCATATCAACACTATCCATGACATTAGCCACCGCATTATCCACAATAATTTTATAAGAAATTCCAGCTTTTTTCAACTTTTTACTCGCGATGTACCCTTCACAAAAAGGTCGACATTCAGTGATGATAATCGAAAAGTTGAACTTTTCTGCCGCTTTAATCAGAACATTGACAACGACATCAGAATATCCATGAATCAAAATAGTTTGACCGTCTTTAAAGCAACGAATCGCCACTTGGGCGATTCGCGATAAACAAGAAGGTCGCATCTCAGAAAGAGTGACTCCGAGATTAACAAGGCTAACTTTAAGGTTGTCAAATTGTGCCCTGT
Organism: Stentor roeselii; assembly: GCA_006503475.1. Taxonomy (NCBI): domain Eukaryota; phylum Ciliophora; class Heterotrichea; order Heterotrichida; family Stentoridae; genus Stentor; species Stentor roeselii. Next base: position 102,929 of record RSEH01000084.1, on the reverse strand, counting down.
CCCCTTCGCTAAGTGTTTTGTGTATATGGTGCATGAACATGTCGCATCCTGACATGATTGAAAGTGGAGTCCTTCCAGCTGCTAGTTTATTTTTGCTAGCTTCTTGAATTAAAAGCTCTCTAGCGCACTCTAATTCTTTAATAAGTCCTTGGCCAGTGCTTTCACTGCTCTTTCTAATCACTTCAGTCAAACTTTTAATAGAGGCATAAGCCGGTGAAATCTTTTGTTCGAGAACCAGTTGCATGAAACTTTGAACAACTCCTTCCATTTATTAATGAAAGATATCATCCACTTCAAATGCCAGCGCTGCGGAGAAGACCGCTCACATTACTGTCTGGGAATGTGCAATCGTTGCTACCAGCGTCACTTGCGTGAAAAGAATAAAGATCGACGTATCCAGATGCCTGGAGTTGTCAGCTACAAGAGGAAAAAAAATAACTACCCGTTCACATCGCCACAGATTGGGGATAACTTTCAGACTAGTATACCTGAAGCTGATTCTGGGTCATCTCAGAGGTTGTATAAAAAGGCTTATAACTATTCTGATCCTGAGAGTCTTGAAAAATTTCTGAAGTTCTGTAAACTCATTTTTAGTGAATACCCCGCAGAAGGCGACATCATCAAAGGTGCCTGTGGAATCGAAGAGCGAGCAATGAACCTGCTCGAAGAATACGGAGACATTCACAAAGCGATGTACGCCGTAAAGCACCCAATAGTCCTCGCTCTAAACCCAGACCTTCTCGAGACACTTCCCGACGATGAGATCGAAAAAGAAGTAACACAAGTATGGAACGAGTTACACAGAGTAAAAATCGACAACAAAGACGAATTCCTCGAAAAAATGAAAAGTTCAGTCGACAGCGGAATCACCGAGCAAGAGTTCCACACATTGCTTCAAATCGCTTCAAACATGAAAGTAAAAGTCCCGAAAGAAATCACAGCCGAGCTCTCAGAAGCTGAAAACTTTTCCAAGACCCTTCGAAAAAAGAAAGTGGACAAAAGTCTAAGCGTGGAAGAACTGAGAGAAATCGTTGTGAAATTCGAAGGGTTTAAAATAAAAACAAGTACCATGCAAGAGTATCAAGAAATTCTCTTCAAGGCTGAAGACTGGATGGTTCGATTTCAGAAAAACACGCATCCGACGATGAGGCAACTTCAGAATTTAGTGACTGAAGGAACTGCTTTACCTTTGAATTTACCGGAACTTGCTGTGGTGAAGGAAAAACATAGAAGTGTCAAGAAGTGGACGGAAAATGTGCATGCGCTGATTAAGGCCTGGAGATGTAAAAAGGATGTAAAAACGCCTTTAAGTGAAGTGCAGGGGCTTGTTCAAGAAGCGAAAAACTTGCAGTTCAGTCATCATGATATTCAGATTTTGGAAGATGCTGCGCAGAAAGTCTTTGAATGGCAGGAAAGGGTCAAAATGACTGAGGAGGATAAGTATTGTAGTGAATTTATTAGCCAGTTGTTGGAAGAAGGACAAAATCTTCCGCTTGAAGTTGATTCTTTGGAAGGCATGAAAAATGCATTCAATTGGACAGCTAGAGCTAAAAAGGTTTTGGAAAGCAAAAAGATTAATCAAAAGGTACTTGCTCAGCTTGCGAATGAAGGAAAAAATAAAAATATTAGCAACCCGATGCTTAAAGAAATGCAGAGTCTCCTAAACATCTCTAAAAACTGGCGTGAAAAGGTAAAAAAAGCCCTTCTCCCCAGCGAGAACAACCCAGAAACCATTCACGACCTACTAAAAGACGGCGAAACATTTTTAATAGACGAGGAAAACTACATCTCCCAGCTGAAGTCAAAATTAAACAAACTCTTCGAATCAAAAGACCATAAAAAGACCATAAAAAAGCCATCAAACGACTCAAGGACTTCAAAAAGACCTTCAGTCACCTTCTCTTCTGACTACGAAGAAATCAAGCATCAGTTGAAATTCGCTGAAACCTGGTCCTCAGCAGCGAGCACCTTCATAAAAAAATTCCCAAAACCTTCTAACACAGAAGACCTTCCCCTTCTCAAAAAGCTCATCGACGAAGTCCCAACCTCACAAAAGTCTTCATGCGAGCTTCAACGTCTTCAAGAAATGTTTGACCTTCAGTCATCCTGGTTAAAAGAAGCGATTCAAATAACCGATTCAAATGATTTCTCTAAAGTTTCAGCTTTGCTGTCAAAGTCTTTAAATTTTCCAGTCGACGCTTCGACTCATGACAAGCTCAGTGAAAACCTTGCAGTGCTCGAGTGGAAGTCGAAAGTTTCATCATATTTGGCGAGTCAAGATATTTCAGGTTTGAAGAAATTGAAAAGTGACTTGCCAAGTCAAACAATAAAGTCTTCTGCTGAGTATCAAGGATTGATGAAGTACCTTGAAGGGTATGAACGATGGTCGGGTGACTTGGAAAAGGTCTGCGATGATGGAAGTCTTGAGAACTTGGAAGATCTTTACAGGGCCAGCAGGGATTTGGCAATAACCTCTGAACAGAGGACTTTGATAAAGAGAAGTATTATTAGCATGTACTCTTGGAAAGAACGTGTTAAGTACTTTTTAGAACATGGAGGAGAGATCAGTGAAGGAAGGGCTCTTGCGAAGGAAGGAGAGTATGTTTGTTTTGAATGTCAGGAACAGGATGAATTATCGAATTTACTTGAAAAATTCAAGGGGATTAGAAAAAAGGTTAGAAGGGTTCTTGGGTCTTTGCCGAATTCAGCTATTAGAAGTCAGGTCACTCCAAGAATTTTTAAGAGAAGACACTTGTTTGAAGAGTATAAACTTGAGAATAAGGAACTTCCGGATAGTCAGGTTAGGGATATGCTGGAAGCTGTTGAAGCTGCTTGTGAAACTACTGCACCTATGGAACCTCATGCTTTTCCACTTTATCATCCTATTCAAGGACTTAGTCTTATTATTTCTATTCCTACGCTTTCGAAACCTGTCAGGCAACCTGATGATAAGAAAAAAAGACCGATTAGTTACAAACAACTTAATGAGGATGGGAAAAATGTTAAAAGACCTCCGAGAAGACCGAAGAACTTTGAAATATCGAGACAGTCTTTTTGTATTTGTAAAAAAGAAGCTAGTTGGAATGATACTATTATGATTAATTGCGACTACTGCGGAGAGTGGTACCACCCAACCTGCATTTCAATCGACTCCGAAGAAATAGAAAAAATCGACGAATTTTGCTGTTTTCTCTGCTACGAAAGAATCGGAATCCGTTCAGAAAGGGTAAAAAGACAAATAATCCCTTATTCCGAGTTTTCAAATCTAGTCCAAGAATGTACCGGAAAATTTCTATGTGACGAGATTCGTGAAGTCCAAAACATCGACTCAAGGATATCTGAATGGAAAGTAGAAGCGAAAGAACTATTAGATACAGGAATAATGGTGAAAGAACTGAAGAAGATCTACGAGACTGACTCAAGTTTAATCGAAGAGCAACAATACCTGTTCGACGGAAAAATAATGAAAAGCCTTGTCGAGTATGAAGGTCTTCCAGTCATCATGGATGAAAGAGACCTTCTTCTTAACCTGCTGAGAAAAAGAGACTGGCTTAGAGAAGCCTATCAAAGTATTTATAAAAAGAACTCTTATCGTAATATTAAAAAGCTTATCAAAGAAAGAGGAAATTTGGATGATGAGAGTTTCGCTGATGCTGTCAATGAACTCAATAAAGTCCTTAGTGTCATTCAAGAATATAACAATCAGTTGCAGGATCTTATGAAAGGACAACCTACTCTTGCACAGTTGAAGAAATTCTTTGAAAATGAAGAAATCGCACATTATAAACTTGATTCTTTTGAAAAAATGAAGAAAAAGGTTGAACTTTTTGAAAATGTACTTACTGAAATCAAGGATGAAATGAATGCTAAGGATAAAAAGAAACTTGCTGGACTTGTTGCTAAAGCTGAAAAGTTGGGGATCAAGGATAATTTACTTGATGAAGCTATTGCTTCTTGTGGGTTGTAGGATGGATTAATTAGTAATTAGTTTATTTAGGATTAGAAGGCTGATTGGTTTTGTTTGAAGATGGGTTGAGAGATTTGAATCAGGTTTAGAGAATGTTTTAGTTTTTAATTAAGAATAATACTGAACCATTTATAATGATTTTTTAATTTTAATCACTTTGAAACTACAAAGTGCTAATTAATAGTTTATTTCTTAGAATCACTTGAAAAATAAATGAAATTAATGAGTTTTATTATGATCCATTAAAATTCGTTGAATATTATTATTAAACTTCGATACAATTTTTCTTTATTAACTAAAACCATCAATATTAATACAAACCAATAAAAATCTAATTAATACACATAAAGTGTTAGTTTTCCTTTCTAATCCTATGTGTCATAAGCTTATAAAGCTTTTCACTAATTTTTCCATCAGGTTGTAACCCTTCCTGTACCTGGAACATTTCAATATACGATCTAATCGATTTACATCGATAAACATCATTGCCATAAATAACAGCCAACATTTCCTTTATCCTCAACTCAGAAGTATCAGTATCATCAACACTTTTGTAACTATTCAACAAAGGAATCTTCTTCATTACAAGTCCAGCGGTATGAGGCTCATGATCAGTCCTTTTATCCCTAAAAATCTGAACCCCAAGTCGAGGCGATTTAACATTTTCCAGTTTTTTTTCTATTTCTTTCGCCACTTTGATTACTGCGGCCTTGTCTAAATTAAAACTTTCAATCATTTCAATTGCAACTTTTTCTGGAGTGTCTGATTCAGGATTGAATTCAAAGGAAACGGATTTTGCGCAATTTTTAGAATCTCTTAATATTAGGGATAAAGTTTTCACATGTCTTTTGCGGACTGGACTTTCGGTATGTTTTGGATGCAGAGTGACTGGAAGGTTGTTTCTGGTTGAGTCTTCGAGTTTTAGAACTTCGTGATTTAGAAGTTCAACTGCTGTTGGTCGAATGTCTTGATGGCTGATGCATAATTCAATCAGCCCACGGATTTCATCATCTTGAATCATTTGAAGACTCTCAGGAAACAAATTATTCTTCACCCTAACCAAAACTTGTGCCGAATTCAAACATTCTGAAAAAGGTCTAACCTGAGTACACATCTCAAGAAGAGTCATGCCGAAGCTATAAATATCGCTCTTAGGACTGGCAAGTCCTTCAAAGACCTCTGGAGCCAAATACTCAGGAGTAGCAAGTAAAGGGCTCTGACCGGCGAACAGTTTATTCAGGTAAAACTCGCTAAGTTTGACAGTGCCATCACTGCACATCAAGAACACACTTAAAGTAGACAAATCACAATGAACAACTGGAGGTGATTGTGAATGCAGAAAAGCGAGTCCAGCCAATATCCCGCGACACCAGTTTCTTATTAACCGAAATTTTGGATTGGGTAGTCTCAGCAGATAAGCCTTGAGAGACCCTCCGGTGACAATCTCAGTTATGATGACCAGCTCCGACTTGCATTTGCTGACCCAGCTGGTAATCACTGAGACTATGTTTTTGTGGAAGAGTTGGCGATTTAATTTGACTGAGTTAGAAAAAAAACTTAGGTCTTCTGAAGAAAAATCTTTCAAATTCACCGAATTCCAAGCCACCTCGCAGCCTAATTCACTGTCTAAGGCACGGTGAACTGTTTTGAAGGCAGATCTCTGCATCAAATCATTGAACTAAGGAGAAATCACTTTGAGGAATCTCCCGTCCGGGCTAACCTCAATGACCTCATGTTTCGAATCATGTAAGTCATGGACAAGTCCATCTAAGTTTCCATCTGTTTCATCACTCTAAATAAATCTTACAGTAGAAATCCCTTCACAGTTGTCCATAATTATGATAAGAACTCAAGAGTTAAATGATGTATTAAAAGAAGGCAGCGAAAGTCATGAAAAACTATTCAAACTCCTGATTTCTGGATTTACACAACTAGAAAGTCAACTAATCACCTTATCATCAGATGTAAAAACTTCAATCCGGTCAGGTGAGCAGTCCGAGTTTAGTGCAACAGCCTTAACAACCCTCATAAAAAACTCTGAAAAAGCTCTTCTAACAAAACTCAACGTCCAGACAACAAAGCTAAACACAAAAATCGAAAACCTTGAAGACGAACTAAAACTTACGAAACAAGAAAACACGAAAGACTCAGAAAGTATAAAAAAAAAACTAATAGCACTCAACCTCGACAAAAGACTGGAAAACCTTGAAATCGATATTTTGGCAAAAGTAAAAAATCAGATGATTGATCCTTTGGAATTTGAAATTAAGGAAAATTTTAAAACTGTCTTGGTTGTTGAGCAAATGATGAAACTGCAGACGTGGAATATTGAATCTGCACAGAAGGAGTTTAACTCGAGGTTTGAGAATCATAAGGAAAAAATCGCTTGTGTTGAAACGACGGTCTCGGATTTCATAAAAAATGCGGATGATATGATACTTAAAATCATTTCTCCGATTAAGAAAAGTGTCGAACTTTGTGAAATTACTATTAAGAATCTTTATAGTCAGTTTGAAAAGGATATGAAAGAAGTACTTGATGATCTGAATGGAAAGGATGATGAAAGGGAAAAAAGGTTTTTTGATGTTTTGGAAAATTTGAAAGAGTTTAAAGAAAAAATTGACAATAGTGAGAGGAATATTAAAGGAGGGTTTTTTAATCATGTTCAGCTTGTTGAAGGGTTGGTTAGCCAGATTACTAACCAGAATGAAAGTTTTAAACAGGAAATGAGGGGTTCTTTTATTAAAAGTTTTCTGAATACTAAGAATGAACTCATGGTTGACTACCAGTCAGAGATCAGAGCAATCGAAGAAAAACTGAAATGGCTGCCAATTGACATCAAAGATATTTCAGAAATGACTCCAGTAGAAGCCCGACTTTACACAATTGAAACACGAATACGCGCTGAAGAAGTAAACAGAATAAACCAAGTTAATCAAATGGTTGAAGGTAAGACTTAAGAAGAGTTCATCAGGCATTTCAAGAACCGGAAGAAAAAAAGTAGAGTTGATGACATCAAAAAGCCTGAGATGCTTGTTCGAGCGCAAACTCCAGTTCCAGTCACTACAAAGGTTTGCAGATCGCCAGGAGGAATGAGAATTTTAACTTCTATTTCAAGTAGTAGAATTCGGAAAAGATCAGAAAAAAACACGAGCTTGATCAACTTTTTGAAAAATGAAAATAATTGTAAAGGGTGAGATTTTGATTCAAATGGTTTTGAGATTATTGAGTGTAATTAACTAGAAACAAATTATCAACTTAGAGGTAGGTTAGATTAAAATTTTCAAGATTTGAGGAATTTTGTTTATTGTCTCTGATTTTGAAGTCATTTTGATGGATATTTAATGATTTCAATAAATTTTTTATTCGATTTTTATGATGGCTTATGTTTTTTAAATCATAAAAAGCGTTTTTTATAATGCTAGATTTATTTGCTGAATAGTTCATCGAAAATAAATCAATAAAGCACTGATCCTTGACTGTTTCAATATAACTCTTCGAAATATTAAAAATTTCTCCTCTTTGATATTGTAATACTACAACCATCTGGGCAAGTGAAGTGAGCAAATTATTTTTCCTAATCTTACTTAAATTCTTCAATTCACCATAATATTTCGGAAACTTCTCCTTCACTAACTTTAAAGTTTTCAAATTCATCTTAAAACATTGACAAGTTTCACAGACCATTACATCAAATTTCCTTTCACATTTCAAAAATATCTCCAAATCTCCAAAAAATCCTCCATCATAATAAAAGGAAAAAAGCATTTCGTTATGCATAAACTTAACTTTCCCTGAAATCAAGAAAAATAATCCATCAGTTGAAGAGTTTTTCCTCCAAATGTATTCATTTTCTTCACACTGAAAAAATTCAAGCAAAAATGTGACTTGACTTAAAAATTCTGAAGATTTTTTATTGAAAAAAGCAATCTTTTGAATAGCTTGATTATAGATGTTCAAAGCGATTTCATATTTCAAGTTGATATCTAAGGAATCCAGTACTTTTGAAATTTCGAATTTATGAATCACGATTTTCTGATCTCGAATGAACTTTTTAGTCGATTTTATTGAAGAAGCAGGCAAGCCTATAACTTTACTAAAGTCTTCAAATGCACAGATTCTCTCTGTGATTATTAAATCACCTTTAAATATTCTTTCAATCAAAATAGTGAAGTAACTAACAGATATCGAAACTAATATAAGCCCGATGAATGACCAGAATATAGTTAAACATTGTTCAATTATTGTATATGGCCGGATTTCGCCATATCCTATCGTGGATAGTGTTGTTATAAGAAAATACAAACTAGTTGTGTATTTTTGTAACATAGAAAAATCTTGAATTCCAGATTTAACTACCCAGGTTTCATATGAAAAGTTTTCATATCTAGCCGCAAGGTAAAAAAGACATGCAAATATATGGACTATACTGCAGATAGCCAACCATAAAAGCACCGATTCGATAAGATTTCGGTGAGTGATCAGAAACGAATCAATTGATTTGAGGAATGTAAAATTCGCCAATTTTTTCGTGATGCCGATCCATTTAAGCATCTTGAAGAAGTGCCTGAGGAGAAAGATCGATGATAGTTCATCATCTTCAAAGAAGCCAGTTGGAATTCCTGCTAGTAAATCAATCAAAAGTCGACTTTTTAGGTAATATAAAAAAATGGTCCTCCTGTCAGTCACCAGATTATTTTTGGAGTCGTAGACGGCTACATTTAAATGAATAAATATATCGAATATGAATACAATATCTATGAATGCCTCGATTTTTATTACTTCAGGATTGACTGAATCTCCAATGAAAGCAGTATGAAAAATGCCGTAGGAGGATAAATAAATTAAGCTCAAGATTATGATCAAAGTCCAGAGCATGTAATATGGTCCATGCGGCATGAATACGAAGGTCTTGGTCATTACCTTTGGTTTTTCTTGAAGTAGGCTTAGATATCCTTGAAGTACTTCTGGGTTTACTATATATGGGTTGCTTCTTGCGTAGTTATTGAATCGGGTTAACATCGAATTGAACTTTATTACTCTTCTTGCTCTTTTCCAGTATTCAAGGTATTTAAAGGCTTTTGGAGTTTCTAAAGTACTCTCGTATTGCAGTAGGGTCATGTTTGATTCTGGGTTGTAGAGATATTTTTTTTTTGAGGACATGATGATTATAATAACTAAAGACTATGTTTATTTAAATAATAATGATGAATATGAATGAATTAATTTTCTTTTCCAATAATATACAGAAGCTTATGCAAGGCATTTTTTAAATGATGCCTTTGTATAGCTATAAGAGATAAATATATATTTATTATTCTAAATGGTATTATCATTATATCATTGATATTTGTTGAGTGTTTAATTATTTACCACTAAATGCACTCGAGAATTTATGAGAAATACTCTTTCTTTTTGAATACTTGAAACATAAACTATTATTTAATATGTTTCTTAATCGTCAAGCCTAACCTTTGTTATAAGTAAAGATTCCCGATTCAATATAAAATAAAAAAATTTCTGAATCCGATATATTCCCAAACATTTAGAAACTTACCTAAACTAACTAATAAATAATTCTACTCTCAGTAACAGTTGTTTCATCTGGGAACTTAACGATCAGATCCTTAAGTCCAGACCTTTCATAATAATTAAACTTGAGCATTCCCTCCAATATAGGTTTAAGCCATTCATACTTAATCGACATGACAATTTCCATTAAATTCATCTGGTTTTTTTCAAGGTTTAAATCAACGAGTGGTTTATTAGTAACAAGACTTAAGATAGTAAGTCCCAAACTAAAAACATCAGCTTTATCCTCTTTCAACATAACCGGGTTCTGTGAGTCAAAACCTAGTCTAACCTCAGGACTCATGAAATCTTTAGTCCCCACAGCGCCAACTTGCTGAGTTCTTTCATCAAAACCAGTTTTTGCAGCATTGAAGTCAATGATTTTTATGATAAAATTTTGAGTTATCATTATATTGCTCGGTTTTATGTCACAGTGAAGAATCTGCAACTCTCTCATTAGGTTGAAGGCAAGGATTAGTTGTTTATAAATTGATAAAATTTCGATGTCATTGTAGGGTTTGTTTTTTACATCTCTTAATCTTTTATCGTTTTTTAAAGTATTTTCTACGAATTCCATTTGGATTGTCAGAACGAACTTATGGTTTTCTCCTTCTTCTGTTTTTTCTATCTTTGCAGCGTAAAATTTCAAGAAGTTTTTTGAGGCCCCTGAAAGTTTTTCTAATATTTTCACTTCTTCTATATATCCTTCTAATGCTTCAATATTAGGAGAAATACATTCTTTTAATGCGATAAATTCTTGAGTTCCAATAATTTGTGCTTTCCAGATAGCGACACTTACGAAATGCTGATCCGTCATATAAATAACATTGATCTTATTAACAGGAAGTAATTCACCCGTTTGAAACATCTGAAAACCAGAATAACATATTTCTTGATCTTCAGGCAATTCAGTAAATGGAATCATCTCATTAACTTCTTCAAGTTCATCATATTTAAAGTCTGAAGGCAATTTGCCAAGTCGAATCCAAGATTCAATATTCATCTTAAAACTTCCTTTCAAAACTTCAAGTCCTCTCATACGAGTTTCCGCAATTTTAAAGCACCTGATGACATCTCTGGCTGCCTCTTCTGACGGATTAACCATTTTCGCATATATAATATTTTTAACAGCAGCCAAAAGGAAGTCCATTTCAAGTTTCATAATATATCTATTTTCCACAACATTATACAATTTTTTCCCGAAACAATAACTATCAGCGACTAGCTGAAAATCCAAATTATCAGTTTTGAGGTAAGTGAGTAAACGCGAGGTGATTAAAATAGCAAAGCTGTGGATTCTAAACTCTTTGATTTTATTCAGAAGCTTCGCAACTTCGATGGTCAGTGGATACAGTTCCGGGTTGCAGACTTGACTATCAATCATTTTCGAGACCATGATATATTTAACTATTCGTCTGAACTTCAGACTGCCTTTTAGTCGGGTTTCTTGAGATGTGATTGTTTTGTACATCTCGGTTAAGAACTCGTCGGGGCAGTCGTATTTCTCGGTTAGAATCTTTTCGAAACCTTCTGGACTGAATCGCTCGTCTTCTTTGTGATTTGATACTTCCAGGTCGATTAAGTCTTTCAGTGTCCAGATATGGTTTAGGTCATAGTTGGATAAGGTGGTGTCTACGAATGGAAAATAGAGATTTGGGTTTGGATTTTGTGGAATCGCTTTGACTTCCTCGAAGATCGCTGGGATTTCAACTAGTTCTGACATATTTATAGGATGTGGGTTTATTTAGAAGGTATTTTTAGAGTTTAATAGTAGATTGAAATTTATTAGTATGATTAGCTTGAGAGAGATGAGAATTGTTTTATGATGAAGATTTAATGATTGAGTTTTAATATTTATTAGGTGAACTTGGATATATTTTTCAGTGTTTATTTAAGTATTTGGAGCATCCTGTTCAAAGTATTTAGAAATTATAAACAATATTCATACTTTATAAGAGATTAAATAGCTATTCGGAGTTTAGAAGCATTTAATTACAAGCATATAATTTATATTACTTATTGAAGCAAGATTTTCTTTTTAAAGCCTAAAAAAATTAAAATGTTTAAGTTTATTAAATGATGATAGATGAAAATAATTAAGGTTATAGGTTTCACGATGAAAGCATTTTTTACTTGTTAAAGACTCAATTAACTAAAATTAAATTATTTCTAAAACATTATAAGACAACTAGATTAAAAATCTTCAATTCTTATATTACTTTCTCTAAATGTTTCGCTGGATTTTAGCTCAGACTGAAATATATTTTCTGATTTTAGCAAACTTTTGATTCGATTTTTATGATGATGGAATTTTTTTAAATCTAGTAAAGAATTTTCAACAAATCTTGATATATTTTCAGAATCTGTGATTGAAAGCATATCAGTTAAATATTGTTCCATCAAATTTTCAATGTAGCTCTTTGAAATATTCAAAATTTCTCCTTTATTATATTGAAGAACTGCAATCATCTGAGCTAGTGAAGCAAACAAATTATTTTTCCTGATCTCAACTGTATTCTTCAATTCATCATAATATTTCGGAAACTTCTTCTTCACTAACTTTAAAGTTTTCAAATTCATCTTAAAACATTGACAAGGTTCACAGACCATTACATCAAATTTCCTTTCACACTTCAAAAATATTTCCATATCTCCAAAAAACCCTCCATCATAATAAAAGAAAAAAAGCATTCCGTTATGCATAAACTTAACTTTCCCTGAAATCAAGAAAAATAAGCCATCAGTTGAAGAGTTTTTCCTCCAAATGTATTCATTTTCCTCACACTTAAAAAATTCAAGCAAAAATGTGACTTGACTTAAAAATTCTGAAGATTTTTTATTGAAAAAAGTGATTTTTTGAATAGCTTGATTATAGATGTTCAAAGCGATTTCATATTTCAAGTTGATATCTAATGACTCAAGTACTTTTGAAATGTTTATTTTATGATTCACAATTTTCTTATTACTGATAAAATTTTTTATTGATTGGAATAAACTTTTATGCATACTGATTGATTTATTAAAGTCTTCAAGCATTAAGAGTGTCTGATTTACCATTGTGTCTCTTTTCAAGAGCCTATCTATTATAACTGTAAAATAACTGACGGAAAAGGAGACAAGAAATAATCCTAGGAATGACCAGAATAGTGTCAAAACTTGTTCAAATTTTGTGTGAGGACGGATATCACCATATCCTAAAGTGCATAATGTAGTGACAATAAAATAAGCACTTGTCAAATACTTTTCCGATAATAAAAAGTCTTCAATTCCAGACTTAACCACCCAAGTTTCATATGAAAAGTTTTCGTAGCGGGCAGTGAGAAAAAAAAGGCATGCGAATACATGAATTATACTGCATATAACCAAGACTAACGATAAAGACTCCATTAAATTTCGATGAGAGATAAAAAAAGCATCAATCGATTTAACAATTGTGTAATTCCCCAATTTTCTTTGAATTCCAATCCATTTCAGCATCTTAAAGAAATATCTAAGAACAATAATCGATGGCTCTTCCTTACTAATAAAGAATCCAGTCGGAATTGCTGCAAGAAAGTCAATAAAAAGTCTACCTTTGAAGTAATTATAAACAATAGTCTTTCTATCAAACACCAGGTTATTTTTCGAGTCGTAAATCGCCAAATTCAAGTGAATTAATATATCAAAGATGAAAATAATATCGATAAAAGCTTCTATTTTTAATACATCAGAATCGACTGAATCTCCGATGAAAGCTGCATGAAAAATCCCGAATCCTGACAAATAGAATAAACTCAAGATGATGATAAAAGTCCAGAGTAAATAGTACCGTCCATGTGGAATGAAAACGAATGAATTGGTAATTATCTCTGGCTTATCTTGGAAAAGGGCTAAATGACCTTGCAGTGTTACTTCATTCACTGTGAATGGGCTTTCATTTTTATTGGATCGATGCGATTTGTTTAAGTTATTGAATCGAGATATCATCAGGTTGAACTTAATTGCTTTTCTTACTCTTTTCCAGTGTTCGAGGTACTTGAAGGGCTTTTGAGTTTCTGAAAAACTATCATTGTTTATCGTGGTCATGTTCAAGTCTGACTTGTTAGAGGAATTGTTCGAAAACATTTTGATTACTTGTAAAATATGAAACTATTTAGGTGGAAAATTTTTTATGATGATTATGTTATTCAGTTCATTTCTTTAATCTAATAAAAGTGTTTCAAACTACCTTACAACTAATGGATGCTGGTTGATATATAATATAAAGTTTTTATTTCAAAATTCCTAATCAAACAAGATCCTATCATATTTTTAATTATTCTCCTAGCCCTTGGATTTATAAAAAGTATAAAATTCATTTTCAATCTGTATATAAACGCAGATTAATCGACACTATAAGTCCTCAATAACAAATTCAAGGTTTGCCTCGTAATATAATCTTATCAAAAGAAAAAAGACATCAACTTTTTAGCATCTAATAAAGTTTACAGAATTTTATGTTAGAAAATTGTTATTATTTGTTCAAAGAATATTAGAGACCTGATTTAAATCTTGGTAATTAGGTGAACTTGCTGAAAGGTAAAGACTTTAAAAATTTTGAAAAAATTATACTTATAAATCAAGTGAATACAATTTTTATTTCGTTAATAATCCAAAAATGATGAACTTTTATTGAAGTCTATTTTTTTTCTATAACTGAATATTATCTCTCAGTAACTGCATCATTGAAAAGAAGATTAAAGTAAATAATTCAAAAAATGATTTACATAAATCAAAGAACAGCCTTAAATTGACTTCAAAACCCATAAAATCAATTTTAAAATTCAAAAATTCTCTAATCATCAAAAAAATCTCTACCATTCGAAGATTTCCATTTATTCATAAACTGCAAACAATAATATCTAAACTATTCTATTCCACAGTAACAACCTTAGCAAGGTTCCTCGGATGATCAGGATCAAGTCCTCTTGCAATGCTCAAATAATAAGCCAAGAGTTGCATAGGAATAAGTGCAAGTAAATTGCTAAACTCTCCATTTTCCTCAATTTTCAGCACATTCTTAACCCTAACATCCTTCCTCAAAAGTGCCTCATCAGTAGTAACAACAATAATATTTGCTTCTCTTTCATCAAGCATCTTCAAAATAACATTAACCCTATCCTTTTCCTCATCATTCAACAAAAAAACAACGACAGGGACTCCTCTTTTAATAATTCCAACAGGTCCAGTTTTTAAATCTCCTCCAAAGTACCCTTCTGTATGAAGCTGCGACAGTTCTTTTATCTTCAAAGCTGATTCTTTAGCGACGCATTCAGCAAAGCCTCTTCCAATGATATACAAATTTTCCTCATTTTTTAAATCCTGGGCAAGTTTCTGAACTTTTGACTTGTTCTGAGCGATGACTGAACCGACTTGCATTGGAAGTCGAATAAGAGAAGAGATTATTTTTTTACGGGTTTCTGAGTCTTCTGGATGGAGGTAGGATGAGTACCAAAGTGAAATTTCAGCGAGAATCACGCAGGAGTTCATAAAACTCTTTGTTGATGCCACTGCTACTTCTCGGCCTGAATTCATGTAAACTCCGTGACCTGTTAGACGGGCAAGTTGACTGCTTACAACGTTTACTATGGAAATTCCTGTTACTCCTTTTTCTACTATTTTCTGCATTGGAGTCACTATGTCTCGCGTTTCACCTGATTGGCTTATTGCTATTACACCGGGTTTGGACTTTGGAAGACTCATCTCGTTCATTTCGGACCCGTCAATCGACTGAACAGTATTCATAACCCTAAGTTTCTTCATCAAAAACTCTCCAAAAAGACAAGCATGCAAAGAAGTCCCACATCCCATCAACACAATATTTTCCACATCCAGTAATTTATCCCTAATCTCCTCAAGTCCTCCAAGTCGTGCACTATCATTTTTCAGCCTTGCTCCAAAATTAAGTGCCCTTGAGATAGACTCAGGTTGTTCTTCAATTTCCTTTAAAGTCCAATGCGAATAATTCCCCAGATTAGCCGTGCTAATTTCAGTAATAGTCCTAACCTTAGAAGCTTCTATTTTTTCCTTCTTTGGGTCGATTTTGAATATTTGATTATCTTCCAAAGAGATATACTTGTTTGTATACTTCACAAAAGCTGTCGGTTCACTTCCGATAAACATTTCCTGATTGCCCAGGCCGATTAACATGGGACTTCCTCTTCGAGCCACGACGATTTGGTCCGGGTGGTCTTTGCTGATCACTGCCAGGCCCCAAGTTCCGTTCATTTTTTCTAACGCCAGGCGAGTCGCGAGTTTTAAACTGTGGCCTTCGTCGAGGTACATTCCGATCATTAAGGCTATTAATTCACTGTCTGTTTGGGTCTTTGGAGATATTCGCTTGTTTTGAAGAATTTGAAGAATCTCGTGGGTGTTTGTTATTGTGCCGTTGTGGATTATTGCTACACGGGATTTTAGATCTGTGTGAGGATGCGCGTTTAGGTCGGTCTTGCCGCCGTGGGTCGCCCAACGTGTATGGCCAAGTCCTAATCCACTTCCTTTATGAACCAACGGCGCCTCTTGTTTTAACCTAGATAAAGCATCAGAAGTGCTTTTATCGCTACTTGCAAATTTGGTAATTCTTAGTTTATCATCCTTAAATGTTACAGCACCAGCTGAGTCGTATCCACGATTCTGCATTTCCTCTAATCCTTGAAGAATCACTTCTATTGCAATGTCTCTGTTCCCGATGTACCCAATAATTCCACAATTTTTAAGGTAATTCTGATCGAATAACGATAAAGAAAGTGACCCCAGAATTATTGGCTTGAATATCGGAGAAGAGATCGACTTGAAAAACTGATAAAACCTACTCATTTATTAGATACCCTTAATGCATTACTGTTAAGTCAATCAATAAAAAGGTTTTCAAAATGAAAAAAATTGAATAGAGTGAATATTATTCTGATATAAAATTATTTAAATGATTAGAACTCCTCATCGGGATAAATTCTAAAAAATCATAAATTTCCTCAAATAAAAAAAAATTATATCCAAAATCTAAATAAACAGAAATCAACTTCAGCAGACTTTTTAAAGACTATTAACCCAACTCAAAATTTTTCAGTTCTCTAAATAATTCACTTTGAATAAAAATGTCATCTCGACAAAGTCTTTTAAACGAAATCAAAGACCTGAGACAAGTGACTATAAAAGAATGGTTCAAACAAGCTTTTTTCCGGAAAGAAAAACAAATCGAATTCAGTCTCATTACTGAAGAGCTTTCCTCAATCCAGTCTCTAATTCAAGGGCAGCTTTCTTCCCAAGAAGAGTTCATTTCACTAAACCTCGAAGAAATCGAAGAAGCCGAAGAATACACTCCTCGCTTTGTCTCAGCCCATCAGACCCGCGGCCAAGAGTCCTCATCATCATTCGCAAGTACTTTAAAAGGCTTATCATCGATAAAGTCACTTTTACATCAATTATTTGAAAACGAGCGGGTCATCTTTTCGAGACTTCCTAACTTTCCAGAACCCGGGTTCGACGGAAACTTGAGTGAAAAGCTAGAAAAGGAAAGAGAAAAGCTGAATAAATTGACGAAAAAGTACAACGACTTAAGTCTGGAGTTCTTGAAATTGAATGAAACTTTAGAAGACTTGAGGTTTCAAAGAGAACAAGGATGTGATAATTGTTTGGTGCTTAAAGAAAGGGTTGATGAACTTGAAGAAGTTGTTCAACACCCAAATTCAGAGATTCAGAGGGTTAAACAGATGTATGAAGAACTTAAACAGGCACATGATCAGATTGCGGATGAACTTAGTTTGAATCAGGAACAGGAAGATGATGAAGGAAGAGAAGAACTTTTAAAACAAATGCAGATTTCGCAGGAGACTCAGAAAAAACTAGAAAATTATAATTTGGATTTAGTTAAAAAACTCAAGATTGAAAGTGAAGAAGTCAGGAAACTTAATTTGTTTGTTGAAGAATATGAGGATGAGGTACTCAAAAAAAATGCGGCTCTTGAAAAGGCTCAAGGGATTATCAAGAAACTTAATATTGAGTGTGAGAAACTTGCTAAAGACTTGGAGAGGACTGAGATAGAGAATGAAAGTCTCAAAAAGGAAAACAGGCAACTAAACAAAACAAAAACCGGAGTAGATAAAAAAAGATCAGATATCGAAATCATGAAAAAAACCGAAGAACGCCTGAGAGAAGAAATCTCATCACTAAAAAATAAACTCACATCCTCAATCGACCAATACGAAATCCAAATAAACCACCTAAACGGTCTTCTAACCCAGCAAAGCCAAGAAAAAAACAATCTCGAAATCACTTTAGAAGAACTTGAACAGAAGCTCAACGAAATCGACTTAATCAACAGAAGAAGACTTGAAGAATTCTCTTCAAGTTGTTCAAAAATTCAAGAACTTGAAGATATTCTCAAGAAAAAAGACCAAAACATTGAAAAAATGGCAGCGGACATCGAAAGAATAGTAAACAACAAAGACCAAGAGTTCCAACATCTAAAAAGACAAGCGGAAAACATGATCCGTCATTTGAACACTTCTCAAAACACAGCAAAACCAGGAAAATCTGATAAAAAAATAAATGAAATAAATCAAACAAACCTCGAAGATCAGCTTCAAGATTCTCTTTTAAGAGAAGAAAAACTAAAAAACCTTTTAAATGATTTAGTCAATAAAGAAGGAAAAATGCTAAAAGACCTTTTTTCTAACTTTAATAAAAACACTGCGAACTCAAGAGCGGAAGCTGAAAGATGGATTATGAGAAATGAAGAACTTGAGCAAAGACTTCTGGAATCCACAGATAAAAACTTGAAAATGCTGGGGATTATTAAAGACCTGCAAAAAATGATTAATTTTAAAAACATGCAATTTGAGGAATTTCGAAAAACATCTGAAAATAACATGAAAGAACTTTTATCGAAAAATGACTTTTTACAGTTAGAACTCAATAATGCTTATAATCTCATCAGTCGTGAGTTACTACCTCACAGCTCTGTTGTTATCAACCAAGCTCTTAGTGATAGCCATGAAAAAATGCATTCTTTAAGGCAAGAACTCGCAAAAATGCAAGAAAGGATGATGTCTGATAAAGAGGAAAATGCGAAAATGCAAAGTTTTATAAGAATTTTAGAAGATGAAAAAGAAAGTATCTCAAAATTACTCTATCGTGCTAATGCCAGTCTGGTCTTTATTGAAAAAGTTGTAGGAGAGCCAAGTCATTACCTTCAACCAAATCCATCAATAGTCCATCCTTCAAACATCGCAGAAATCGATGCTCCTGGAGACATCACAGAAAAAGCCAGGATAACTGCAGAAAAAATTTACCAAATAAAAGAAAATCTTCATCTTTGCTCTGAAAATTTAAATAAAACCGAACTAGACCTGCTAAACAAAACAAAAGCTTTCGAAGACCAGAGCGAAATTTACGTCTTACTTGAAAAAAGCTTTGAAAAACTACAGGAGGAAAATCGTTACCTTACTGAAATCGCTTATAAAGAAAAAGAAGAAAAAATTAAACTTAAGAGTTTCCTCAATGAAGTCACTGAAACTGAAGAAAAGGTGAACAGAATGACAGACTTCATCAATCAAATCACCTCGGAAAAAGAAAATATTGAAGAAAATTACTTTTTTGTTAAAAATGAACTGGAAAAGGCTCAGACTTTAATGATCGCTCAATGTAAAAAAGCTGAGGATAATGAAGAGGCATGCTTTTTACTTAGAAGTGAACTTGAAAAAACTCAGGCTATGCTTGATGCTAGGTTTAAAAAGTTTGAAGGAAATGAAGAAAGTTGTCTTTGGCTTCGAAGTGAACTTGAAAAAACTCAAAATATGTTGGATGTTAAAAGTAGGAAGTTTGAGGAAGTCAGAGAGAATAACTTGAGGGAAATTAATTGCTTGAGGTCAAAGTTGGAGAGTGTCATGATGGAAACTTCTCAGTGTGCTGTGGATGAGAGTGTTGAGGATATTAGGAAAAAGAAGGAAAAGGATAGGAGAAGTTTTCAGAAAAGGGTCAAAGAATTCGAATTGGTTTTAAGATACATCGAAGACAAAATAAACTTATTTTTAAACAGAACCTATGACCCAAGAGTAGAAAGAATGCAAAGTTTCATAGAAGAACTAAAAAAAAAGAACCCAAACCTAACATCCTGGCTAAAGATGCTTGTATCAAATCTCGAAAAGCTATCAAAACAGTCCAGTTTTTAAATAACTTTTGTAAAAACCCTAATACTTAAAAACCACCTTTTAACTAATCTAAAGGAATAGGAATTTTTATTTCTCTGGGTGGTGAACTCGGTGTGTTCCTATCATCCAAAGCTTTCCAAATTTCCGAATGCGATTCAATGACCTGCACCTGGAACCCTGTTTCAAGTTGTTGAATCTTTTTAAGTGAATCAAAAATCCTTACAAGAGCCTGGTCTTCCTCACTTCTACTTTTCAAGTTTTTCACTTTTTCATCAAGTTTTTTCTTCGTCGAATTGAATTCGCTTTGAATGGAATCCTGAAGAGTTTGGAAGAAACTTTCATCATTTTTTTCAATAACTTTGAAAATGACGTAATCAGGTCCAGGTTTCAGGATCCAAACAACTAAAATAATTACAAGAATAATGAAGATGGTTTTGATGAACTTGTTTTGCAGGTACTGAGAATTTAAGTTAGAAAAGACACTTTCAAGTCTTTGGTGGAATTTAATGTATTCTGAAGAGATCCAGTGAATGTTTTCAGTTTTTTCGTTTTTAAATTTTTGGTGGTTAGGGATTGACTCTTGAATTGGAGAGTTTGGATTAGAAGAGTGACCTTCTAAGGGGGTTTCGATTTGGTCTTGGGGAAGATTTTTGTTTTGGTCTAGGGGATCATTTTCGATTTGATGGAAGTGATGATGTTCTTCGTTTGGGTCTAAGTGGTGTTCATGAAAACAAGTGCTATCATTTTTTAGTGATTCATGAAAATCTTCGATTATTTGTTGATGTTTAATGGTTGAGTCAATGCTTTCTTTATTTTCTTCATTGTTGGCCTCTGAAAGATCATTTTGTGTTATTGGGTTATCAATAGCTTCAGTTATTTCTTCTGTTTGATCAGGTTCATCATCCTGAATATCTTGATCTTCTTGTGATTCGATTATTTCATCTTCCTCTTGAATTAATTCAGTTTTTTCCAAGTTTTCCTCATTATTTGATTCATTTTCACTTTTCCCTTCGTTTTCAGCGTTAACTTCACCGATTTCTGATTTTTCATTTTGAGGGACTTGATTCGAATTTTCACTTTGGCTTTTTTCAGCTTCAAATAAATCGATTTTTTGGTCAAGTTGAATATTTTCTTGGTTTTTGGAAGATTCTTGAAGATTTTCTGTTTTTTGTTCATCTGGATTTTGATTAGCATAAACTTCTTCAATTATTGTTTCTGAAGGATGAGTGTCAGGGACTGTTTCGAGAACAAGATTTGAGTCATCTTGGGTTGATTGGGTAGAATCATTAGGAGAATCTACTGGAGGACTTGTTGAATAGTCATTTACTGACTTTTCATGAGTTTCTTCAGTGATATGATCGGATGTAGAGGATGGAGAAGCACTTAAATTATCATTTTCTTGAATCTTGACATTGTTTATTACTTCATTTTCTACCTCAATCTTCGAAGATTCACCTTTTTGAACCTCAGTTTCATTTAAAGATTCTTTTTCAATGCTTCCAACTTTACCAACTTCATCATCTTCAGGAGTTTTTTCTTCTAGAATAACAGTTTTAGGAAAGTTTTCAATAGTTTCATCAGATTTTCCTAAATTTCCTTTTTCTAAGTTTTCAGTCATATAACTTTCAATATTTTCAATAACTGTTTCAATTGTCTGAACTTCATTCAATTTATTTTCTATTTTTTCATTCTTTTTTCCTTCATCACTATCAACAATTTCCTCCTGATCCTTTTTCTTAAATTTTTCCTCATCTTTCAATTCACCCTCAATTTTTCCCTCTTTTTTTTCATAATTCTCTGAACTTCCAGCAGATCCCTCAACATTCTCTTCATCCAATTTCAAATCCTTATTTTCCTGATTAATCTTAAAACTTTCAGATTGATTTTCCAGTGTCAAAGGCTTCAAATTAATTTGAATTTCTTCATTTATCAAGTTTTCAGAGTTTCCAAGTTGATTTTCCTGTTCTTTCTGACCCAGAGGTTCTCCTTGCTTAAGTTTATCATTCTGGCTTTGACCTGCAGTTCCTTTTGCGTTGAAATTATTCCCCTTAGGCATTTCCTTACTTCCAGCCTTTTCATTCCTTTTCGCTCTTTCCTGCGCCCTGCTTTCCTTGCCCTGTACCCTATTCACCCGAGGATCTTTGCTTTCAATTCCAGCCTTCGCCGTAGTTCTCTGATTTTGACTATTTTTTCCTTGACTCTCATCAACCCTATCATAATTTTTCTCAACATCTTGACCTGCATTGGTTTGAGCAAGTGTAAAAACCATGAAAACCAAGAACAAACAAAGGAAACTTGCTTTCATTTATAAAAAGAAATAATTAAATTACAATGGGAATATGCAGTTTTAAGCCAAGCCCCAGGAAAAAACCGAAAATTAATTACTCAGTGCAAATTCGCCCTCACGGAATCCGAATCTCGACGCAGATCCTGGCGGAGTTCAAAAAAGGACTGACAATCAACCAGCCGTGTCTAGAGTTGGTCCAGACGACTCAAAACGGCCTGCCCGTTCGAAACATCGACGACCGTGACTGCCTCACAGCTGAAATAATCAGAGACCCGAGGACCAAGCAAGAAGTGACTGAAATCCGACAAGCTTTACTTAATCATTTCTTGTTCAGAGGCCTCACCGATGATATTATTGAAGAGTTGATTAAAGATATGACTTGTTATCAAATCGACAAAAATCATTTTGTATTTAAACAAGGAGACCCGGGGTATAACTTTTTTATTGTCAGCAGTGGACTTGTCGAGGTTTTCGCTGATTCGGTCAAGCCGAAGACTTTAGAAAGGGGTCAGGCTTTTGGAGAAATCGCCTTGCTTCATAATACTGAAAGGAAAGCTACTGTGAAGGCCATTACCAGGATTAGACTTTGGGGACTTGCAAGGGATAGCTTTAAGAGAATTGTGACTATTGGGAACCAAAGGTATCATTTGGAAATTAAAAATTTTTTGAAGTCTATTGATTTTTTTAATGCTTTGACTAATGATCAGATTGAAGCCTTGCTTTCTAGCTTGTCTGTGCAAACTTTTAATAGTGGAGAAATGATTATTAAGGATTCAGAGGACAAGCCTGAGTTTTATATTATTAAAGAAGGAAAAGTACTTATTTATTTTAAGAGTGAAAATCTGGCGTATTTGTCGAAAGGAGAGTACTTCGGAGAGCAGTCACTTCTTTATCATTCTACTAGAAAAGCCTCTGCGAAAGCGTTAGAAGAGACAGTTTTGATGATGATAACAAAAGACTCACTCTTTCAAATACTAGGAGGAAACCTGGAAACAGTCCTTTACACAAACACAATAAAAATCGCATTTAGCAAAGATCCTCTTTTCAGCAAGTTTTCCCAGAATCAAATCAATAAAATCATAGAAAAAATCTCAATAAAAAACATAAAGGGTGTTAAAAAGCGATACCCAACAGAAGAAGTATGGGTGGTTATAAAAGGAAGAGTAGAAGAAGAAGGGAATATTTATGAACTTTATTCAGTGATGAATTCAGCAGCTCTGCTCAATTCAGAAATTTTTTCTACTGAGACTCAATCAGAAGAAGCCACGATTGGAGTCCTTAGTCGAAGAGCGCTTGAGTCAGTTATTTCTTCTGGAATTCACAGACAGTTCGAAATTAATGAAGTTTATAAGAACCTTAAAGATATCTTCATCTTTTCATTGATCAGTGACTTGAAACTGGAAAGACTTGCAGCACTTGTTAAGGAAGTTACTGTTAATCAGGGTGAAGTCATTTTTAATGAAAATGATCTGGGATTTGATTTTTTTATTGTTAAGAGTGGAGAGGTTCAGATTTTGTTGAATGGAAGGGAGTTGAGGAAACTTGGAAAAAATGATTTTTTTGGAGAAAAAGCTCTGCTTTTTGATGAACCCAGGTCAGCTTCAGCAATCGCTTTAACCAAATGTGAATTCTGGAAAATGACTCGAAATACTTTTGAACTAGTAGTAGACTCATGCCTTCGTCATTACCTTCTAAAAAAATCTCGTCTAATCACTGAAAAATTTCCAATATCCGACTTATCACTTATCAGATACATAGGAAAAGGTTCCTACTCGAAAGTATTCCTAGTAGAAAACAAGAATCTCGACCTTCTCTACGTATTAAAAGTAATAGAAAAACAAATAGTTGAAAAACACAACCTTATGCGAAGACTAATCGAAGAAAAAACAACTCATTACCAGCTAAACTTCCAATTTATCCCAACACTAGTCAACACCTACAAAAACGATAAATTCATAAGTTTTCTTTGTGAGTACTTCCCAGGCCCTTCTCTTCTTTCCCTCATCAGAGACTCCGGAGGAATCACATTGAAACAAGTCCAGTTTTACACTTCAGTCATTCTTCTCACTCTTCAATATCTCCACTCACGAGGAGTGGTCCATCGCGGTATCAGTCCAGAAAACATTATAATAGACAGTTCAGGGTATCCGATTCTGGTAGAAATGCATCCAAGTAAGAGGATCTCAGACAGAACTTTCACAATCCTAGGAGTGACTCATTACATGTCACCTGAAATGATCAGAGGCAAAGGGTATTCTTTTTCAAGTGACTTTTGGAGTTTAGGAATCCTTGTCTATGAAATGATTTTCACTTTTGTTCCTTTTGCCAATGGCCTTGAAGATCCTTATTATATTTATCAGAGTATTCTTGAAGATGAACTGAAGTACCCAGTCTTCACAAAACGAAATATGAAAATTAATGGCTTACTTGACCAACTCCTCAATAAAACCCCAGGAAACCGAGGCACTATTGATTCCATCATGAAACATTCGTGGTTTGAAGGAAACCCTTGGGATGCCATCTTAAGTAAAAGAATAACTCCAGACTACATTCATAATTTCCAAGAAAAACATGAAGAAAGACAAAATTTTTCAGAAATTTTAAAAGAATCTTTGAATGATTGGGCTGAAGACTTCTAATTTAAACTAAATCATAGAAGAATCATCTAATGAACTTCTAAGCCCGATCTTCCAGGGTCTTCCGTAAGAGATTTCATAAAACTTTTGTCCTGTTTTCTCAGAAATCATTTTTGGGGTCTCGTTGTTTATGAAGCATTGAAAGAAAGCGTAGATGATTGCATGGGTGTTCACATTTCGACATCTCAGCCTCATGCTGAAATTATCAAGTCCTGCGAGGGCCAACATGTTGTAGTACTGAGGATGTCCCCAGAATGGTCTGGGGTTTCTATAAATCTCCACCACAGTATGATAGAATCGACCAGTGATAAATCCAGGACAAGTCATCAAGTTATCAATATTGAGGCATATCATATTTCTTTTCAATTGATAAACCGCATCTTCAAAGGCTTTTTGGTAATTATACCCTACACCTCTTCCATAAGAAATGATACCATTGCAATCTCCCATATAAAGCAGGACCCATCTTTTATTAACCCTTGCCAATTTAGTGATATTGGTGGAGGACCCGGCATCGATAAACATTGTACTAAAATCTTCTGCTTTAAAGTAAGTCCTTGGAGCTATTCCAAGATTTTGAGTGTCTTGTTTTGTCACAAGATTACTGTCTAGAGGTTCAACCCCGTCAGGTTTCAGCTGCTGAAGACTGAATTCGCCTTTGTACTTTGATACACGCTCTGCAATTGCAAGGTCATCAGCTATTTTCTTCTTTCTGAACTGGTCGAGAATATAAAGCTCGTCAAGTCGATCAGCTTCAGTCCTTTTTTCATCTTTTAAGTACTTTTTCACGTCGAATGACTCAGGAGTTTCAAGGTAAAAAGGAAGGGTCGGCTCGTCTTTTGTTCGAAATTGACGTAAAAATTCGTTGAATTCTTTGTCGTTTCGAGCGAGATTTTTCACGTTGTCCGATAAGGAAATTCCTGGATTTGATACGTTTTTTTCTAAGAGGGTTTTTAGACGGGCCATTCTGTCGTGGTCGATAAAACGCTGATCACGGTTTGGACGGCCGGATTCTGAGATTGTTTTTGGAAGGATTAAACGGTTTGTGTTTTCGAAGAGTGGAGACTTTTTTTTAAAACCTCTTGACAGTAGTCGAAGCATTTTATGGATTATAAATGGAAAAAGAGTATTATTTGAAGTGGAAAGGTGAGTTCAATGTAAGAAAGATTTAGAATAAAGATCAGAACGTTACAGGGTTCGACGAAAACATGAGAAAGTTTCTAGGAATCGACCAGGACGACGGTAAGCCGGTTATTTCTGTGGAAAGACAAGAAAGAATCGAAGAGCTCAAGCAAAAAACTGCCAACACTTTCACAAGGTCAGATGCCCTTTACAACCCAGACAAGTGCACAGTGGGAGTATTTTACGACTCAAGTCAAACTGAAGGACTAAAGAAAGAAGATATGATCGACATGGACCGAAAAAGCCGAGCGAGCAACAGCATCTTTTCACCTCAAACTTACCAAAGTGAAGATTTCAAGAAGGAAATGTTTAAAACAACAAATCAAGCCGAGCATCATTCAGGACAGTTTGTAGGAGAACAGAACGATAAACAATTTAATTTGAGGAGAACTGTCATTTCGGAGTACTCGAATGCGAAACACAACCAGACGGTCTTTATCAACCCTCGGTTTATGTCATGCTAGAGAGTTTTACTTTAATATTAGAAGATTTTAGCGTTTGAGAGTTTAGCTGTGAAAAATTTAAAATTTTCAACTTGAATGAAATATTTATATACTTTGGAGATGATTTCAAATAATTCATTTTTGAGATGATTTAGAATATTTATATATTTTGGAGATGATTAATAATTCATTTTTTAGATGCTTTCAAATAATTGATTTTTTAGATGTTTTCAAATATTTATAGATTTTGGAGATGATTTCAAATAATTATATATTTTTGAGATGTTTTCATTCATTTTTGAGATACTTTGAAATATATATATATTTGAGATGCTTTTAAATAATTCATTTTGAGATGGTTTCAAATATTTATACATTTTTTAGATGCTTTCAAATAATTCATTTTTTATCCTTCAAAAATCTTTAAAATTCAGAGTTTCTTGAAAAAACAGAAAAAATTTATAACAATGAACAATAAAAACTGCAATTCATTAAAATCATGACCTTTCAAAATATCAAAGACTCAATCACCCCTAAATACTTAAAATTACTAAACTTTCCATAATATCATGAAAGAAACCCTAAAAAGTCGAGCAGAGTAATTTCCAATCAGACTACTTCAAGAGACCTACATCTCAGAGCTCCGATCAAGTAAAATCTTCGGAATCGAGTCATACATCCAAGAAATCGACGCTTGGGCAACAACAATTTCTCAATTCAAGACACGTCCCCTTCTAATAACAGGTTGCACAGGTAGTGGAAAGTCGAGTTTAGTGACGAAATGGATCGACTACCACACCTATTCATACAAAGTACTTTTCAATTAGCAAAACACTTGTAACATCTTGTTTCACATCTCAAAAATCTCTGAAGCCGACCCTTCCTACTACTTCAGTCTTTATCGAATTTATACAAAAATTAAAGAAACTTACTCAATGACTGAAAAAGTGAGAATCACTGAAGATTCTTTAAGAGTCAATTTCATTCAGTGGATTTCGAAAGCTATTGAAAAGAAAAAGGAAAAATCTGTCAAGTCTGGAAATCTTATCATCATTATTGATGGAGTTGATAAGTATCAAAATGCTTTTGGTAAAGAAGAAGCTCCTGATTGGCTGATTAATGAGTTTCCTCCTTCGGTTCGTGTTATTTTTACTTGTTCGAAAGGGTCAAGAGCTTATGAGCATTTGGTTGGCAAGGCGGAAATTGTTATTGATATTCTTCCTTTGAATGAAAGCCAGAAAATTAGTGTGTTCAAAAATTTACACTCAATTTTTCGAGCAGCTGAAACGCTTGACGGGCTTCTAGCTGAGGTGATCAAGTCAAAAAACTGTTCAAATCCTTTATTTTTAAAGGTTTTTCTCAGTTTTTCGATTGCTTGTAGTAGACATGGCAAGGTTTTTCAGTTTAAATCACTAGATGATTATGAAGACATAGAAAGCTTTATTACTCTTTCAATCGACTCCATTTCAAAAACTTTCGGACTCGAAAACGAATCAAAAAAGTTATTCCAAGCAATCTCAACAACCAAATGCGGTATCAGTGAAAACGAGTTGCAAGTCCTTCTAAAATCAACCCAAACCCATCTTCTCCTCGACCTATTTTCCGTGATGTTCCACAACAGCGAGGGTTTTTTCGTATTAAAACACAACATATTCTCTAAAATAATCGAAAACCACCTGAGTTTTCCTCAATCAATTCACTCAGAAATGATAACAATTCTAGACGAGCACAAACTCACAGTAAGAAAAATCGATGAACTAATCTTCCACCTTCTTCAAGTAAAAGACTTCATGCGTATAAAAGACCTTCTAGTCCAATTAGAAGTATTTTCCATCATGTTCACCGCAAGTTTCAAACTAGAACTTTATCTTTACTGGGTGAAACTCGAGCAACAGCATTTCGACCCAGTCCAAGAATACAACAAGTCCCTTGAAGACTTCGTTGCACAGTTTTCACCGAATTCAAAAGTTTTCTTCATGCTGCTCATACAATTCTGCAGATTTTTCAAAGACCTTGCTGAAGTTGAATCTGTTTACACTTGCAGGTATAGACATCCTTATTTTAGAGGGTATTATGAGTTGAGAGATATTCATGTTTTAGAAGAACTTGAAACTTTAACTGGAGTTTTTAGTGCGAACTTGGAAAATGCTGCTCGTGATGATGATTATTGCATTGCTGAAGGGCAGATTAATCATGAGGTTGTTAGGGAAAAGGTTAGGAAAGATACTCTTGTTTTACAGAAAAGTCCGGAGTTTTATTATTATAAAAGGTGGATTTGGGTGCAGTTTCCTTGGTTTGCTATTGATGGATCGGTTAGCTTTTCAAAGTCGATGAAGAACTTTTTGTATAATAATGATAGTTTTGCGGCTGCTGATGAACTTAGACTGTTTTTGAATATCATTAAATTGATCAGTTCTGTTAAAAAAACGGGTACTAGGGAAGTTAGCAGGCTTACGAATATTACTTTAAATTCTACTCCGCAACTTGCAAGGTCTGCTACTCAGACTAAGTTTGCAAGAGGACTGTGTGTGTTGCCTGAAATAAAAATAAGCAACATATTAATCCCACACATAGAAGATGACATAAAATTTTCAGTAAAAGGAAAACTCAGCCAAAGTCTTCAAATCTTCCCAGCAGACCTCAAAGACCTAAACTCCTTGACAGAGGTAAAAGACGCAAAGCCAAGCAACATTTTATACAAACTAACAGGTCAAATATCAGACTTCACTTCAAAAGAACTCTATTTCCAACAGAAAGAAACAAACGAGCTTCAAAAGACCTACAACAAGCTAAAAGAAATTTTTCGAAGCAAGCAAAGAACTCTAAACTCGACCGTCAGTCAAATAAGCAAATCTTCTGAGCAGATAAAAAAACACCAGCAAGTTAAACAAAAAATCAGAGAAATCGAAGAAAAAATCGAAGAAGTCTTCGAAAAGTCCTGCCAAGCTGAAGAAGATGGAAAAAAACTTCAAAAAATCATTAATTGTTGCATTAAAAACCCTACCAGGAATGATGAATGGCAGAGAGAATTAGAAAAAATCTTGGAAAATATGAACCAGTTCGTTTTTCAGGAAAAGGAAATGATCAAAGATCTTGAACAGGAAACTTCTGTCATTGATGAACAGACTAAAGTTCTTGGACAGCTTCAGGGGGAAAAATGTGAGGTGCAGACCTCGACTTTGTATAGGGCTGCTGATACTATTCATATTAATAATAGAATTCAGGAAAGGATACAACGGAGGAAGGTTAGGAGGAAAATTATTGTCTGGAAAGCTAGTCAGTTCAAAGCTAAGGATGTTGATAAAACAGCTATGCAAAAATATGAGGTTCTTATGAAAGAACTGAAAAATGCCAAAAGACTTGCGAAACAAAAAATCACAGGATATCAAACAATGGTTGACAAACTTAGTATTTTCAGAAAGTTCAAAGACCCAAGCAGTTTATATGAAATAATCACTACTTTCGATAAATGTTTCCAACTACAAGAAGAAATTTTCACCAAAAAGAGAAACATAGAAGAAGTTACAAGAGAAAAAGAAGCTCTAGAGCTTCAGCTTCAGTTTTTTCAGAATAAAAAGTTGAAAGAATTAGAAAAATCTTCCAGATTTTCTAGTTTTGAAGATATTAACAAGGAAATTTTTGCTAAGGAAAAAAAATGTGATGATTTCATGAAAGGTTGCTTCGGTCAAGAGACTAATTTAATGAAAGTTAAAATTTTCATTGAAAATATGTGGAAAGTTTTGAGAGTTGAGGGAAAATTGGTGAATTCTGATTTTATGGTTTCTAAAAATTTTGCTATTATTTCTGATAAATTGATGAAAGTAAAGCAACAAAGTTCTTTGTAAAGATTTTTAAACTAATTCATTTTTTGTTATTATTGTTTAGAATTCTTAAAGATAGTAATGGAATCAGGGTAGATTCGAAGTATTCCATTTTATGTTTTTTTGAAACTGTTTAAAAAATCGATGTGATTAGAATTAATATTCTTATATAGTTTTGTATTCGAAATAAATTATCTATTAGTAAACTAACCCTGAGTTTGGAAATATACAAAAATTATAAAGATTTTCATTATGAAATCTTTAAAAACTGGTTTATTTATACATAAGAGATTCAAGTGATTTAAATACTTGGTAATATAGTAATTATTCTAATTTACATTAAAAAACTCGCTTTTCAAGAGTGAATTTATAATATATCTTATATTTCCCTACTGAAATTTTAATATAAAGAAATTTCAAGTTCCTTCTTACAATCAAATTTATAAATACAGAGCATATCTAAGAAGAACATGATCAGCATCAATCTTATTTTTTTTAATTATCTTCCAACAAAAGCATTTGCTTTATTATTTTTACGAATTTTGAACAATATTAGGTAACAATAAAAT
Source organism: Stentor roeselii (assembly GCA_006503475.1). Classification (NCBI taxonomy): domain Eukaryota; phylum Ciliophora; class Heterotrichea; order Heterotrichida; family Stentoridae; genus Stentor; species Stentor roeselii. Next base: position 72,287 of record RSEH01000084.1, on the reverse strand, counting down.
CTTACAGGTCGTCTATTAATTCCATATGATTCAGGATTGCTACTGAATTTAAATTTAAAGAATGAAAATTATTAAGTTAATAATTTGAGGAATGAAAAGAATATGGAAAAAAATTTAGTGTATTTTATCATCTTGTGTAAAATCATTTGCGAATATCGGTAATCTAATTAGTTAATTTGTATCTTAGTAATAATATTGACTTTTTCATGAAAACATTAAGATAAGCTAAACTTAAACTAAATTGATAATAAATTTTCTTTCAGAAGAGCACCAAGCTTTTTATGATTTGAGTATTCAGACCCAAGACATTCATCAATAACAGGAGCCATCCTCGAAAGTAAAGGTTCCAATTCTTCAATCAAGTCCTTAAAAATATCCAAGTCAACATCATCTCTCAAAAAACTCATAATCCAAAAAGTATAAACTGGTTCTAAATACGAGTTGGCAATATAATCTTTCGCCGTGTTTAAAACACTATTTTTAGAAGCATTCACTCCACGACTAAAAAAACTCGAGTTGCCCAGTCGATTTAAAATCGGCTTCAAAAAATTTGCGAAGATCGAGTAGTCCAGGTCCTTCCTTATTATAAACATATTCAAATCTGTTATTATTCCTGATAAAGGGTGCTCAAACAACAGGTCTGGCCTGGAAGATATAAAAGATAACAACTGCTCTGCTTCTGAAACTTGACAAGATGGCAAAGATGAGAAAAGCCAGTCAAAAGGTAAAGGAAAATAAGGGTTTTCATCTAGGCCTACGAAATATGAAGCAATTTTCGTGCTTTTTTCTTGAAATGATGCAGAAGTTAGAAAGTTTTTCTCGGAATTTAAAAATCCTTTAAAAAAATCAGGGGTTTCTGGAAAGAGAGTTTTTAAAATTTCTTGAAAAATGACTTCATCGAATGTATTTAAGTAAAAAGAGGCAAGAATCAAGTCTTCAGGGCGATATAGACTTAAAAATTTGTAAGAAATTATCAAAAGCTGAACCATTTCTCGAAGACGGTAACAAATAATTTTCGCGACTTTTCCTTCATTGTTGAAACTTTTTAGAGTTCTTTTCAACAGTTTAAGAACATTTGAATAGTTTTCAAGTACTTTTTCTTGAACCTCTAAACAAAAATTAGAATTTTTTCCTTGCATTAAGAAAATCAGGCAATTTTTTAAAAGTAGAACAGAAGGCAGTACTTTTTCCTCAAGTTCTTCAACAAGAAATACTTTTTCAATCTGATTAAAAACGATTTTTCCCTCAAATTGATAAACTTTCAGCTGTTCAGTGATAATTTCAGTATTTTTCACGATTTCCACCACAAAATTTCTAACATTTTCCATATTAACACTTCCAAAGATCCCTAAATCAAAGGAAGTTAAAACAAAATCGAGTACATTCGCAATGAGTTTCTGTGAAAAGAGTCTCGATTGACTAATAAACTTGTAAACCCCGAGTTCAACAACCGCTACATATTCACTTGTCTTAAAAGACCTGAGAAGTCTTGCAACAGCAGCAAACATCAGACTAGACCCTTCTTCACACTTCTGAAAAGCAATGACTCTAACATCAAAAACCTGTTTATGAGCGAAAAGCGCATAAAGCAACTCCAAACTTTCATCAACTTTAAGTAAATCACTGAAAAACCTGACAGGAATGTTTTTACTGATCTTGTGGGCAGCAGGTAACGAGGACAATGCAAGAACTGTTAAAATCTTGTAAGTCTTAGGAAGGCCGTGAATGATTTTCCAGAAGATAGAATGTCTGACAACCTCGTAACAAGCACTGACTGAATGTAGAACAAGAGTTAAAAGTACTTCGCTGATCTCTTCTATTGAAAAATTTTCTAATATCTGAAGAATACCGAATTTGAACAGGTCAACGATCAGGTCTTTTCCGGTCTCTGAGAAGGGAAAAGAGAGATTTCGGGCTTCTTCTTCTTCCCATATTGAAGATTTACTTCGAACTTCTTGTGATAAGAAATAGTTTTCTTTGGATTCTACCCATGGGAATAGAAAATCGGTAAATTTTTGGATTTTCAAGGTTTTTTCGAGGTTTTGGGTTAAAATTTTAGATAATAAGGAAAAACCTCGTGTTTTTAGGTTTATGTTTTTGTCTGATATTGTAAAAATTAGAAGTCTTCCTAATTCGCATTCTTCTTGTAGAAAATGGATTTTTTGGTTTGAGTTTTTTGTTAGAAGGACGGTTAGAGTCTCTGCTGCTGCAACTCTTTGGCTTGGTATTGAACTTCGAAGAAGATTTGATAACTCTCGGAGGGTGAAACCTTGACAAGATCCTTGCCAGCTGCCTTGGATGTGCTGTTGAACTGGATTTCCTTGACTGTCGTATCGAACCAGGTCAAATTCAGAGGAAAAAACATTAAGATGCATGCAAGTTTTATTAGAAGAAGATTGAAGTGCTTTAAGTTGTTCCTCTTCCAAATCTTTAATAATAGAACTATCATCCAAATTCGTCTTTTTATTAAGATTCAGATTTTTCTGGCCCCGTCGTCTAAGAAAGTCAAGAGTTGATTGAGACAAGGACCCTTCGATTTCTTTCAAATTTTCCTGAACTTCAGCTGTCGACATTGAAAGGATTTTTTTCATGTTTTCTTCATGGATCTCTTTATTTTTGCAATCTGGAGATGCTTCCACTGGCCTTGAAGGAACCTCTATTTTTGGCATGTAAAGGGATTTTTGCATGGTTTCTAATGAACTTTCTATGGTTTCCAGCTCTTTTTGGTCTTTTTCACGGATTTCTTGAATGATTGGTCTGGTGTCTGGAACTGAATGTTTTAAAAGGTTCATCTTTTGGGCGAAAAGACTTACTTTTTTAGACATTATAAGATACGATGATACTTTAATTACTTTCATTAGGTATTTGATGAAAAAGAAGATTTTTATTTATGATATGCGCCTTTGAGTTTATATGAGTCACCTTTTAAAGCATGAGAATAATTTTAATATTAAGATTCACGGGTTTTTTTAAATAGTTTCTCAAACACTCATCAAAAATATATCATTAAAGTCTTTTTGAAAATAATAGGAGTAAGATCAAGTTTATTATAGTTTAAAAAATTATTTCAGCTAATCTTACTAACATCTTATCAGATAATATATAATATTCTAAATTTATATAAAGAAGGTTCTATGTTCAGGAGAATTTTAAGGATATTTGAAGTTATATAAATCGAAACAGTTAATGATTATTTATATTCAAACCAGAAAAAAAATGATAACCATAGTGAACTCAATTCTAAATTGAAAAATCAACTAATAAAGACTTTTAACCATTCCACATATACTTTAATTCAAAATCTTAAAAAATAATAATATAAATTTTAGTTTATTACATAAAAATTTCATAATCTTCATAGTTTACTTTAGAATATAAGACATTTAGTCTTAAAGAGTTTTATTTTAGATTTTAAGTAGATTTATCACAGTTAGATGGTTTGTTTTTGTTACATTTGTAAAGAATTTGCCGGCATATTAAAAAAGATTACATAAAAAGTGATATGGTTTTATATAAATATGGGCTGTGCTGTTAACAAAAGTGCTTGTAAAATTCAAAGAAGTACTGCAATCGAGATTATTAACGAAGAGGAATACAAACAAAACCCAGAAAACGTGAAAACAGCTACTTGCAGATCGAATGGAGAGGTCATAAAAGTTCACTATCGTACATTATATTCTGAACACAAATCCAAGGTTTCAAAGTTGAATAATTAAATTACATATATTTACTAAATAATTCTCTAGTCACATGCTTAGCCTTGATAAGATTGAATAAATATTCTTCCTCTTATTCAAAAAACAAAACTGCCATCTGGACGTATCCTCACTTTAAGATTGTTCCTAATGCTGAGATTTTCACTTTTCACTTTAGGTTGTCTTAGAAAAGTTAAAATCACTGTATCTTAAAGATACTCACGACTCGTCTCAGTTTTATGCTGTTGCTTTTAGGTTGAGTGAAAAATGTCTTAAGTTAAAATGTCCTAAGTATTAAAAGGTTCGAGAAATTAATGAGTTACATAAATTCACTCAAATTACTTACTTATTGATATTTTGTTCGGATTTACAATAAATAGTATGAAATTAAAAACTTATAATTAAATATAATATAAAAAGATTGAAAAGTACAGTACCAAAGAGTGAATTTTTTTCGTCTTTCTTGACAGAAATAATGAAAAGATAACTAATTATTCCAATTTAAATAAATTTAGGGGGCTTCAGTCGCTGTTTTTTAGATGATTATTTATTCATCTGACATTCAAATTAAATTTTCTTAGTTATTTGATTTATAACTCATTCTAATAAACGTAATGGACAGTACTTTTGGAACAATGAGTGAGCTCTTCAAAATCGCTTCACAGTTTTTTGAAGAAGCATCAGAACTTATCGAGAATCATGCTCGGCGAAAAGAGATTCTTGGCAATGACTCTCCTGTACAGACTACCAAGTCGATTGAAAATACATCGCCTGGGAAACCTGGAAAACATGAGAAAAAGATCAACTTTGATAGGGCTGCGCCTAACTATGCTAATAATGTTTTTGAGAAGAGTTCAGCGATGATTATTGATGATACTGATGAAAGAAATCGAAAAAATGATCAGAAGAAAAGATCTGAGCAGAGGGAACGACTTGAACAGAATGAAAGATATGAAGAAAATGAAAGACACGAACAGAGAGAAAAAAACCATCAGAGAGAAAGAGAGAGGAATGAAGAGAGAGAAAGAAAAGAAAAGAAAAATATATCAGATGATAGAAAAGAGCAAAAAGAGCAAAAAGAAAAAAGCCAAAAGGATAAAAAAAGATCAGAGAAAATTGAAGATAATGAAATATATGAAAATATTTCAAGGTCTGAACGTAAGGATGAAAATGACCTCGAACATTGTAAAATCAAGGAAGAAGACTCAAATGTAAATAATAAGAATAAGAAAAAGAAAAAGAAAGGTAAAAGAAAATACACAGCTTATCAAATGTACCTTGAAACTGCTTTAGATAATTATAAAAGCAACCCTGGTTTCAAATCAATGCAAATCAATGATGTGATGAAACAAATATCAGATAAGTGGAGTAAACTTCCAAACAGTGAAAGGCAGGTTTGGATTGATAAAGCAAATCAAGGCCAGATATCGACTGGTGTAACTTTACCTTCAAAAAAATCGAGAAGTGAAGAAAATATTAGAGCACGTATTGATTACTTAGATGAGAGATCTTATCAAGAAGAATATGATGAAAGCCTAAAGAGGAGAAAAGCAGGATCATAAAATAATTATTAGCTTTTGAATGAAGTTTTAAATGGAATGAATTATCATTTGGTCCATTATTTAAGTTTATTCTTACTATTGATTTTCATATTTTTCGATGGTGAATGATTTTATCTATTAATTTAAAGTTGTTGTTGAAGTATATTTAAAATGCATCACAAAAATGCTTTATGTTTAATTAAAGGAATTTAAAATTGGATATACATTATTGAAAGATTCATCAAAATACTCGTAAATACTTTAACTATCTAAGATTTGAACCCGATATCCTTATAATTTAATTCTCTTGTATATACAACTTTAAAGATGATCATTTTATGATCCCTGAAACATTCATTACAAATCCTTCCTTTTAACTTTAAAACTAAATATCCCCAAATACTATTATTATCATAATATTTTAAAATATCTCAAAGTAAAACTATTCATTCTAAAAAAACAGTCACACATCAAATCAATAACAAAACTATCCAAACATCCAAAATCTTGAATAAGGTATTTTAATTAAATTCCCTTCAAAACATTAATAAATTCCACACTCTAATAAAAACTAAACCATTGATAAATAACTTTTCCAAATCATTGATAAACCTGTTTAAACATGGGCGCTAATTTCACTCTCGACTACATCAACCCTCTAATCTCATCAGAATTTCAAAGAGTAAAAGTCGACCAACAAAAAGACTACCTGCGCTTATCAGAAGTTCTTCAAATCAAAGCCCCTGAAGAAATTTCCATAAATTTTTACCACATTGGAACTCTTTTCAAACTAGATGAAGACAAAGACGGTCGTTTTACATTACAAGACATTGAAAACTATGCAGCTTTTTGCGATTCAAAGCAAAAAGACTATAAACAACATGAGTTGCAGTCAATGTTGCAAGGTCTCTGCACGCTTGTCATGTGGCAAAGTGTTTGTAATGAAGATGGTCAAAATGACTTTGAGGCATGGATCGGAAGACTTTTATATGAAAATGAACAGGTTGAACAGTTTGACAGTAAACCTGGAGAACTGTTTGTCAGTCGGTATACTTTGCTGCATTTATTTGAAATTTTAAATATTAAAGCTACTCATGGAGTCGAATTTCAGATGTTTTTCGATCTGCTTCAGAAAGTTGCAGAAGAAGAAGGACTGATGAATATTGACAACCCTGACTTAGATGATTATGTTCCAATCACAGTTTGTCAAAGCTTTGCAAGGTACTTCATAGAAGGCTTTGTGAGACTGGCTGACCAGTTAGGTGTGGGTCAAAGGCCGAAGTAAAAATAATAAATAAACTTTTTATGATGTTAAAACTTCTCTTGTTTCGGTCTTATCGAGGTAAAAACATACAAAATCACTCCAATCAGAATGAAAATTATCATCATCAACCAATGGTCAAGTGTGAAAGAAGAGCTTCTTGACTTTGAGTCAATCTGGGAAATCAAATCATTTACTTGAGTGAATTCAATAGTCTCTGATTTCGACTCTTTTAAACTTTGGATACTTCGAAGGACTTGAGAAATATTTTCAATCTTTTCGTTTAGTTTGGGAATCATGTTAGTTTGTCTGATTTGGATGTTTTTTTCGAGTTGGAAAGAAAATTTCTTCTCGATTTCGTAGTCGATGCCTTTGTATTGGATCAGTTTATCAAATAAAAATTGTTTGTCTTTGAAATCTGGACTGCTGTATAAAAGGTCTAATGCATTAGAATGTATAGCTTGTAATTTTTCATTCAAAACTTTAACATCTTGGACAATTTTCAAGTTCCTTTCTTCCTTTTCCAAGAACCTTTCAACCATAAAGTCCTTAATTTTAACAATTCCTTTAAGAGCCTCAGTAAGTTCATTGAATTCCTTTTCCATTGTTTATAAGAAAGTAAATGCTTATAATATATCCTTTATCTAACATCAAAGAAGAAAAGACTTGCTTTTAGTAAAAGACTGCTCTAAATCAGTTTTATGCAAAGAATTGTTTGTCGAGCGCAGAGTAAACCCGAGTTCTTTTCCTTTTGTCATTTCAGTGAAGCGCACGTTTAAATTCGTATCTTCACATTGAGATGCACTTGACCTCAAACTAACTTCAGCGAATTCCGCTTCAGTGAAATCAGCCAGAATGTGCTCTGAACGATCTCTGAACACAGAAAATATTACTTCTCCTGATTCGTAGTTACCCTGACAACATCCCATTTTGAATTGAATATGAAGAATGTTATAAATGGCTAACCTTAGATTAATGCAAATAGTTGGGTGTAGTAGTAGTAGCCGGATTGGTTTATGTATAAACCGATTCCCATGTAATCAAAGTACCCGAGCAAGTTTTTCCTGTGTCCAGGTGATTCGATCCATCCATCGACACAAACTTTACTAGGATCATCATGTCCATAGTTATAAGCGACATTTTCAGCTCCTCCACGAACCATAAGAAAAGGAAATCTTCTATATCTTTGATTGAAGCCCTTGTGTCCGAAAGGAACAAGTCCATCACCCATGTCTTTTGAATGTGCATAAGCAATCATTGATAAAGATTCATCCCAAAATAATAATTTCCTTCCTTGACTCGCCCGAAATTCATTTGACTAAATAAACGCTACCAACTCAAAAGCTCTTAAAATCAAATTTCTTGGTTCTTTGAAACTTGAAACAGAATCATAAATTTGAACCATTCTTGGTCCTTGCCCATTTGATAAATTTTCATGATTTTTTTTCAAAGGTTTTTCATTTTTTTGACTTTCATCGAATTTCTTCAATTCTTCCAAAGTCCAAATTTTCTGATTTTTCATTTTGTTCCCTTTGTGTTTATTTCTGTAATCTTTTAACTGGCTTTGAAGATTGTTCACAGAAAGAGTTTTTGAATGATTATTTTTCTTAATAAGTACTTTCTGAGTAATTTTTTCAGGTTCTATAAAATCATATTTTTGCACCTTTTGCAATTTTTTCTTCTCTTCCCTTTTTTCCAGAGTCTTGTCGATGACGCTTGCAAATCTAAATAAAAATTACTTTTTAAAAATATCAACATTGTCATTCGTGCAGATTAAAACTGGATCAAATTCGTCTTGGACCTCTTGAAAACCAAGTAATTCAAGCAACATCAGGCCTGATTTGAACTTCCCGATGAACTTATTGAATTTCGGGTTCGCGAGTCTCACAGTTCGGTATTTTTGATCTGAAGGGTTTTCTGAGATGTTTAAAAGGATTAGTTTTAGAAGCCGGCATGACTCTGGGAAGAGGTCTTTTGAGTCTTCTGAAAGGTTTGAACGGAGAATTGGTTTTAATATATCTAGAATTTCTACCTCGGCTGGAACTTCTGAAACTACATTTTGAGAGGATGGAGCGGAGTCTGTCATCTCTGTATCCATATTTAGATTAGGGGCATTTTGAGTTTTGATTAGTATCTGATGATGGCTTTAATTTGCAATAACAAAAAATAATCAGAGAATCCATTAAACTTTATCTTAAAAATCAGCGAAATACAAAGATAATAATTAATGAAAGCACCTCAGTACATCATCAACAACTTGGACCTGAATCGTTACAACAAGTATAAAATGGACGTTCATCTTACAAAACTCAAAGAAATCAAAGGCAGAAAAAATATTGTTCACTCAAATTCTCCATGTCCACAGAGTAAAACATCGAAAAAATACGTTGATGATCGTAATTTACATGTAGAGAAGAAAGTTTCCTTATATAAAGAGAACCGAGCGATGTTTGGACGTTTACTTCACATTTCTCAGAATAATTCTAAAGTATTTGACAGAAGTTTTACATATAACCGAAATTCATTTAGAAGTAGCTACGAGATTTCAAGAAAGAATCAAGAAAAGAAAATAGCAGTTGAGAATGAATTAATAGTAAAAAAACTCACTGAAATAAAACCAGTCCTTCAAAAAAAAACTCTAGACCAGGAGTACACTGAATACAAAAAAAGGAAAAAAAGACTTCTAAAGTTATCAAGTTTCGCAGTTTCATTCGATTCAGAAAAATCTGGCATAAGAAGTAGTCCAAAGCTGATAAATGATTAGAAAATAAAAAAATGACTTAAAACCTTTAAACAAAAGAAATCTGAGAAGGTCTTAACGTTTTCATTCTTAATTTAAATATGTTCAAAATCATAGAAAAGACAGGCGAAAGCGACGAAACTTGCAGCAGTAACAAGAGTCAAGATACTTCAAAATCAATTTTTTTAAAGACCTTCGAAGGTTCTTCTTATTCTCATATCGTTAAAGTAAAAAGGCAAAGTGATGAAGTTATCAACAAACTCCAAGGACAACTGAAAAAACTTGAACTTATGAACGTTAAACATATCAGAACCAGTGAAAATTTTAAAGCAAAAGCAAGTAACTTGGAAATTGTAAGAAAAGACAACAAACAACTGAAAAATGCTTTAATGGAAAAACAAGTGGAAGATTTGATATCTTTGGAAATTAAAAAAAGCAAAATTTTACTAAATCGAAGCATTTCTAAAGGCAACCTTGTTCAAAGTAAAGAGTCTGTCATCAAGAGAAATAGAAATAATAACCATTCAGTTCGCATTGAAAGAGCCATGCATGAAAATTTTATTAAAGAAAGAGAAAGATCACAATTAACGGAAAATAAACAAACGATGAGAAAATTGAAAACTACCAAAAATCGAGGATCGACTCCTAATTCAATGAAAGAAAACTTTGAGTTCGAAGATGTTCTGCTAAAAGAACTAAAAAATCAACAAAATCTTATAAGTCAATTAGAAGTTTCTCTGAAACAACAGCTGATGATTTCATCTGAAATCAACAAAAGAAAATGCTGAAAATTTAGTTCAGTGAATACTTTATTTAAGATCTCTAATATTGGAAATATTTAGACTAAAAGTTGATTTTAATAAATTTTCTAATTTTTTACTTCATTCATATTTGGAAGGATTATCCTCAAATCAACTTTCCTGATTTTTTTCCTTTCGATATTTTTCAATTGATGCAAAAAAGTCTCATGGACTAGTCTTTTGCCTTCGAAATTTGCAGAATTCTCAATCAAAAAAAAAACTTTTCTTTATTTCCTTCACAACTTTTATTTCTCTCGAATTTTGGAGTCAAGTTTCCAACAACTCTAGAAAAATTTTTCCTAACTCTGAATAATTTTTACTTAAATCTAGGTAAAATCGGCTGAATCATTTTATTTGAGTATTTTTGAGATCTTGTGAGACTTTTATTCATTTATATTAATTACCTGAGAAATCAGTGAGAAACTTGTTGAATTTATCAAATAAAGTCCCTTCCTTCTCATCATCTTCCTTTACTAAATTAAGCACTTTCATTTCTTCTTTATTTAAATGAAGCACATCAACCAAGCTCTTCATAAGTTTTTCCTTTTCCACACTATTAAACTCAACTTTCAAGTAATCAGCAAGAAACTCAATAAAAAAACTTCTACTAACTTTATCCTGCTCAGCTTTTGTATAATTTTCGTATCTTTTTCTCCATTCCTCCTTCTCCCCCTGTAGATGTTTGACTTCAATTTCTAAATTTTTTACTTTAACTCTCATTTTTTCTACTTCCTGTTCTAAAAAACTCGAATGATTTTCAGATGACTTCTTGTTAATCATTTCTTCAGTGATTTTTTCAAGTTCTCTCTGAACTTTATTCTTAGCTTTAAGAATTTCTTGAATTTCTCTTTGAAAATTTTCAGCTTCCCAAAGACTTTCTTTTTCCTTTTCAACAAGAGCATTTTCCAGTATTTTTACAGATTCATTCAACTTTTTATTCTCAGCAACAAGTATTTTTTTTTCAAGTCCTGAATCTTCAAGGATTTCCTTAAGTTTCGACTTAAGTAAAATATTTTCCTTAGCCAAGGCTTCGAGAATGTCTTCTTCTTGTTCAGGTTTTTTTTCTGTTTCGAATTCTTCACTGGTGACTTCAGAGATGTGATGTTTGATGTCTTTAGCAGCTTCAATAGCTTCACTGGCGATGTTGCTGAGTTTGTTCCACATTGATTATAAGAGATTGTTGAAGAGGTATAAAAATGGGATGTGGAAATGTCCATACAAAGCAAGTTATTTTGAACAGTCAGGTACTTCTTAGCTAGGGCGGCTTTGTTTTTAATGTTGTTGTTAGGAATCATGTCAAGAATGTTAATGAAAAGTTCTTTTATCGCTCACTTCAGGGGCAGTTGTCTTTGCCTGTTTTAATGAATTATCTCTGCTTTAATATTGAACAGGAAAAGAAACTTGATGGAAATTTTATTTCGGTTTATGATAGGGAAAATGATTGTTTCACTTATTGGGTTCAAAGACTTGATGGTATTTCTATTGATGAAAATAAACCGGCTGGGGGAAAGAACTGGGTCGTTTATTTAAATGATAAGAAAGTTAGTTGGGATCAGGTGGTTAAGGACGATTTGATGGTTTCTCATGATCAGAGAATTTACTGGGTCTTTCAGAATGAGGCTGAAGATTTAGCTAGGAATAATTTTGGATCTGATAATTAAAGAGTGGTTTATGGGATATAATTATTTGATAAAATTTCTTTGAATTTATATTCTTAACACATAAACATCTTCAATAAATCATGAAGACGGATAACTATTTTTCAAAATCTCTTAAATTAGAACCTGAATAATTCTCATCATATAAAAGCCATAATAAATCAAACGTCCTGATAAAAATTCTCAAACTTTACCCATACAAGACCTTCTTTATTTCCCTAAAAATCATAAATAAATCACTTAAAAATCCTTCTAAAATTTCTCATAATAACCTCAATAATTCTCAAGTACCAATAAATCATGAAGAAGTTCTACAGAAAAGACCGAACCGACTCCTACTCAACAAACCCATCCCAATTAAGTCCAAAAGCAAAAGTCAAGCTAACTCCACTAAACCCTCAAAGTTTCAAACTTCGTGACTTGAACTTCGTTTCAAATTTTCCAGCACGTTCATCACTCACAAAAATCATTGAAGACAACTCAAAAGAATACGAGTCTGCAATAAAACAACACCTTCAAATTCCTTTAAAATCTCGGGAAAGTATTGAAGAAGACCAGTCGCCACTTGTCAAGATTTCAACTCAGTCTCCCAAATGTTTCAAATTAAAAGTGACCAGCAAGTCAGTCACTGAAGAAGACTTGAAAGTTGATGGGGTTAAAACTGAACTGAGCTATGTCACTGTTGATAAAATTTCTGAAAGGAAACTGAATAAAATTGACTTGGGGTCGAAAGTTAGTCAAAAATTTAACAATAGGATTAGAGGGTCTATTGAGGAGATGAGGCTCTTTTTAGCGAAGATTAGGAATTGATTGTAAAAATGGTTGAATTTAAGGGTGGATTATGAGAGTTTTAGGCATGTTGAGAGAAAATTGTAGGAAGTTTTCATTATTAAGTATTTAGAAGTACTTTTAATAAAATGATGAAAATTTTTCATTAAACTTAGAAGTATTTATTAAAAGTTAAATTATTGAAAAGTTAATCATCCAGTTAAAAAATTTTCATCAAAATCATTCCAAAATAATCATCCACTTAAAAAACTCAAAACTAATAAATCCTCAAATCTCACATCCCTTAAAACTCCTTCCTAACGATAATTAAATAATGGGAACCTGCACCTGTTGGATGAATCCATCAAAAGAGCCATCCTCTTTACAAGGAAGTGCAAAACTAATGCAAAGCGCTCCAGTTCAGATCCCGAGCATGCACCCAAAAATTTACGTATTAGCCGAGAAAGTCTTTTCAGACAAGGCAAAAACCGTAGAAACAGTAGACCTAAAAGACCGAGACATCGGCGACGAAGGAGGTCGTTACTTATCAGCGATTCTTCCCTATCTAACAAACTTGATATACCTAAACTTAGAGTTCACAAACATATCTTCAGTGATCTGGGAACAAATTTTCATATCTTTGGAAGACATGAGTAACTTAAAACACATAAACCTCAGCAAAAATCAACTAAGTGAAAAAAATCTCGAACTTCTTTCAATCGGCCTTGAAAAGAACTTTTCAGTCGAAGTTTTGATTTTAGACAACATCGGCCTTACAAGCACTGGAATGAATTTTTTATCGAGAAGTCTGACACAAACTCCAAATATAAAAATATTGTCTTTGTCTAACAACTTCATAGGCGACTTCGGTTTGACTTCTTTAAGCAATATTTTAGGTTTCATTGTGGGAATAGAATTTTTAGATATCAGTAAAAATCAACTTTCTCATATTTCAACTCCTTTTTTCGCTGAAGGACTTGCGAAACTTAGGAAAATCAAGGTGTTAAAAATTGGAGAAAATCTTATTCGTGATGAAGGATTTCTTGTTATTGCTAAGTCGATCAGTGATAGTATTGAAGAACTTTCATTGGTGAATGTTGGACTTTCAGCTGTTGGACTTAGTGAACTTTGTGCATTGCTGCCGGGATTTGGAAGACTTTTGTATTTGTATTTGGATAATAACAACTTTAGTCAAAGGAGTTCGAAGATTTTAATTGATATTTTACCGGAGCTGAAATTGAAACATTTGAGTTTAATTGGATGTGATGTGAGTACTCATCGGAAAGCTTTAAGTCTAGCACAGAGCTCGACTGAAGTTTTTATATAATTAATTGTGGAATAGGATTATTTTTGGAGATTTTTATGAAATCTTCTTTGCATTTACATATGTTTGAAAAGCACTCTTCAGGTACTTCTACTTCACTTACCTGCAAAAAAGCAAGACCTTCTGGAACTTTGAAGTAAGTGTAAGGTAAGGCTACGGTTTTATCTTCTTTTACTATTATTTCCATTTTTTCTTTGTTTTTCAAGCAGAAGTTCCCGATTGCCTTGATTTTTATATCTTCGAAATCGAACTCGAAGTAATAAAGAGTTGTTAAACCTGACTCCAGGTCTTGAAGCTGAAAACTTTTAAATGAAGTTAATGAAAAGTTAGATAAAGGACTGCATTCGATGAAGGTTTTTGAGTTGCTTTCGAAATATTCACTGAGTAGATCAATAAAAACGCTTTTTATGATAATTTCTCTGGATTCTGTTATGTTGACAGAAGAGTACCAGCTACAAAGACAGTGTTCTTTACTTACTCCTATTTCAGAACAAGTTCGGTTATTAGGAACTTCTTCAGAAAATAAACTGTATGTTGGAAATTCATAGTTTTTTAGATCTTTTAGAGATGGTGAGATGTGGTAAGGAAAATATGCCAGTTGCTTTAATGAAAGGTTTAGGTCTAGGCGACTTAGTAATTTTTCTTTGTTCTTTTCGAGGTTTTTTGATGGGTTTAATTCTGATTCGATGTCTTTGGTGATGAGAAGGTGAGTCATTGGCATGTGGATTTCGTAGAAACTTCGGAAGTCCCATTGGATCATGTTCATGTATTTGTACCCATGGTCACTAATCATAAAAAGAGCTAAACTTTCACCTTTTTTCTCAATCATTTTCAAGAAATCGTCTAAAAACCTGACAAGATCCTCATCAATTGTCTGAACATTTCCTGAGCTTTCATGAGCTGCATTAAGATGAACATATGCAAATTTGTTATTTTCTGCATAGTTATCAAAATACTGATAAGTATAATCAAATGACAAGTCATGAGAGTTTTTCGACCCAGCACATCTTTGTTCATTAGAAAAGTCGTGCCAGTTATAAACTCCCCATGTATATTTCCAAAATTCCACAAATGAATGATCTGTTTCAATTAATCTTCCTGTCATTAGTGAGATGTAATCCCATACACTATCATGTAAAAACATGGTTACATATCCGAGATTTTTGTAAAATGTCCATATTGAGTGTTTTTGGTTGTCTTTTTGGGCTCTGGGAATTATCGTTTTACCTTTAATGTCAGTTTTTAACTTACCAGTTAATTCTTCTAGTTTTTTACCGAATAAAATCTGGGCCATGTTGTCTATTGTAAAGTGGTGAGGAGTAGCAGATTTTTCGAACTCATAATACGAAAAATTTCCAGATTTCTTGTTTAAATCATTTAAAAAGTTGATAGTTTTATTAAAAAACCTCTGATAGTTGAACTTAGAAATCGAGTCAAAAACCAACAACAAGACACTCATTTTTTTATCTCTTGGATTTAAAGTTGATCTAATCAAATTCGCTTTATTTTCATATTCGCTATTGAACCTGTTGAACACAAGTGCATGAATTGAACTGGAAGAGCATCTAATAAATGAAAATTCTCCAGAATTACGAAAATCTTTCGACTTTCTCCAAAACACGTTGAACTTGACGCCTCCGCCCAAGACTTGACCTTTTCGAAACTCAGTCGAATACATCGCGTTTTTCGGCTTTTTGCATGAAACATTAAGGACCCGGTTTTTATAGGAAAAAATCACGTCAGTGGCGATTGGACATCGACTGTAGTTCTGATAAGCGAAGATTGATTTGATTTCTTCTTTGGAAAATGGATAGTAATGAGGTTGGCAGGTCTCCATGTTGGAAACATTTGAGATTTCTTTGAAATGGGTTTGGATTAAGTAGTAGGTTGAAAGACTTTTAGGACGAATTGATTCTGATTTGGACTCTGATGATAGAAGACTCAAGGTTAGTATTAAGATCAGGTAAAAGATTAGGATTAGGACTGCAAGTTTTCTTATCAAAGTCATTTTTATTGATTTTAGGTGTTGGTTATTTGTAGGTTTTTGAGTAGTCGGTTTAGTGATGATGGGGTTTTTTAAACTTTAGGGGATTTGAGATGTTTTGAGTTTTAGAGGTTTAGGGTATTAAATAGGATTTTATTGATGTTAACAGGTTGATATTCTTGGGATGATTAGACACAATTATTATTCTCTGATGTTGAATTTTTATCTAAGTAATAGGTCTACTAATTTTTGTTCAGTTCTAATAATGAAACTGAAAAGGATAAGCATTCAATTGATTTAATATCAAAAACATACTAGATTAAAGAATATATATATTCTATGTTTTTATCGATACTAGAA
The DNA here is from genome assembly GCA_006503475.1 of Stentor roeselii. Taxonomy (NCBI): domain Eukaryota; phylum Ciliophora; class Heterotrichea; order Heterotrichida; family Stentoridae; genus Stentor; species Stentor roeselii. Next base: position 56,156 of record RSEH01000084.1, on the reverse strand, counting down.
TTGAAAATTCAAAAATTCACATATTAAAACTCTACAAAGATCAAGATCCTTTTTATTATATATAAAAAACCCTTATTAAATCGAATCAAAAGGTTATAAACCCTCAATCAATACACAAATAACTAATTATCTCAATGAACTAACATTTCTCTCATTACATCTAATCAAAAGACTATCAACCCTCTGCCAGGCATCAACTTTCCTAATCAATAAAATTCACCCAAATCACTATTTCAGTCATTAAAGAACTATCTAAATTAATTCAACAACAGAAATATTCTAAAAGTAAATATCATCGATTCAATCATCAAATTAAACTCAAATGTATTGATTTCTTAATAAAGTCTATATAATAATTCTTTAATACAAAATCCAATTCTATTGATTCTAAAACTCTAGAATAATAACTTCAATAATTCCAAATATGAACGCAGACGAGGCGAAAAGATGCATCGAAATCGGCAAAAACTCTATTATTAAAGGTGATAAAGAAAAAGCGATAAGGATGCTGGAAAAGTCACTCAAACTGCATCCAAGTCCTGAAGCTGAGTACTTATTAGATCAAGCGAGAAAAATGACAGCCTCATCTGTAAAAGTTGAGCAAAGCCGAGGTCCAGAGCCCTCCCAGGCATCCCCAACTCAAACTTTCACCCCAGAACAAGAAAAAATGTGCCGAGACATTCTTCAAAAGTCAAACTACTACGAAATCCTCGGCGTAAGCCAAAGCGCATCCCAAGCCGAGATAAAAAAAGCCTACCGAAGCCTAGCCTTAAAGCTCCACCCAGATAAAAACCAATCGCCGAGCGCTAGCGAGGCCTTCAAGAAAATCAACAAGTCCTTCGCATGTTTAAGCGACGAGACCAAACGTCGTACTTACGACCAGACAGGTCAAGAAACGATTCCAGGAATAGAGATGAACAGAAACTTTAACGATTCAGATTTCGCAGAACAGGTCTTTCGAGATTTCTTCGGTGAGAGTTTTTTTTTCCCTCAGGCAGGGTTTCACAGGGTGTATCGAACGGGAAATCATCAGAGAAGGTCTCGTCAAGAGCCTCAGGAAAATGGAAGACTTCCTTTTATGCAGTTTTTGCCTGTCATTATTTTGTTGATTTTTAGCTTCGGTTCTAGTCTTTTCTCAACGCCTGAACCTTACAGCTTTCATTTGACTCCTACTTATTCTTTGAAAAGAAGTACTGAAAATTATGGAGTTGAGTATTTCATGGAACCTTCTTTCGCTAAAAGTTTGACTAATGGTGAAAAGATTAAGTTGGAGAAAAATGTTGAAAGGGATTATTTGAACTATTTGATGCAGATGTGTGAAAATCAGAAAAGGAAAAAAAATCAGATGATGCAGAAAGCGAATTATCATAAAGGGAATACTGGGAAACAGTATAGGGATTATGCGGAGTCTATCGATTTGAGTTCTTGTGATACATATCGAGAAATTACGGGGAAATAACTAGATATAGAATAATTCTGTAGGCTGAATAACTAAAATCCTTACAAAATAACTCTCCCCAAATTTCTCCATAAACCCACCGACAAAGTGATAAAAACGACTATGATCCAATACCAGATAAATAATGCCAGGAAAGTCCGAAGTGACCAAAGGTGACACTCAAGAAGACTACGACTCCTTCTACACCATTCTCCGTAAAAACATAAAATTCAAGCACGGTCCTTCAAAACTTCCAAAACTTCCTTATTTCCTGAAAAACTGCTCAAATGCGAAAATCGAAGGAATTTTAACTCAATTGTTATACGATTCAAAGTTCATCACAAAAGACTTTCTCGACAAAGCGACTTTAATTCTTCTTCTTCATCGCGAAGAAAAAGAAAACCAAAGCGTAAAACTTGCGAGTTTAGTCCGAGAAGATATCGACATCAGACAAAAGTTAAAATTTCTCAACAAAGACGCCCCAGGTAAGAGCAAAGGCAGCGTCACAGTCATTGACAGCTTTTCAGACCTTGGAAGTGTCAGCGTTACTTGTGAAATCGATGGACTTGCTATGAACATCGAGCAGGGTGAAGCCCATCAAGGGCCTGTTGACGTGTCGAGTGATGTGAATGTAGATGTTTTTGTTCAAAAGGATGGGGATTCAATTAAAATTGACGAGTTTCGCATTTTTTTCGGAGCTACTTTGCAAGAAATTCATTATTTGAGTCTTGTAGATAAGAAGTTCTTTTCTAAATTGTATGCCAAAGGAGATGAAAGGTATCGAGTTACTATTGAAGTGAAATTGGAACTTAGTCAGAAGGACAGGTGGAATATTTTAATGCAACATTTGTATGATATTGAAAGACTTATTGAGAAGGAAAAGGAAGTTGATGACTTGTATCAGATTTTACTTGATCAGTTTGGAATTGTTGATAATCAAAGAGAGATCAAGTCGAAAATTATTGAACCGGCGAAAAGGGACTGTTGTGGGCTTTGGCCTTTTTAGAGTTAATTAGATTAATGGTCGAGTTGATTATTTTGGTTTTCATTTAAAAATAGTTTCCTTAAATTTTAAGAATTAAGGATTTTTTAGGTAATCTTTTATAGTTTTTAGTTAAACTATGATTCTCTTTTACACTCTATTTTTAACAGAAGTTTTTCGATGTACTTGTCGATCCCGAAATTTATGTCGTCTAGACTTTTGAGCTCCTGTTTTATTTTATTCAACAAACTCTTCACCCTGTTCTTGACAGCGCTTTCTGTGCGGTTTTTCGTCATCTTTGAGATATTACTCCACTTTTTACCATGCTCTTTATACAACTGAAGCACTTGTAAATCTTCCTGATATTCCCAAGGTCCTCTATTGATATCCGGATTCAAGTAGTTATTCCATCTTTCCTTACATTGTTTTCCACTTCTAATTCTAAGGTTTTTGTGCTGCTGTTCATTAATAGCCTTCGATATTTTCCCCCAGCTGATTCCTTTAGTCATCATTTCCGCTAAAACCGCATCTTCATCAGGAGACCAAATGCCAGGCCTAAGAGTTCCAGTTTTATGAATTTCATTGACTTTCAACATGACTTGCTGAGGACTTTGATCCAACCCACATGAAATTACTTGAAAATCAGCCAATTCCAGATGTCCTATATTCTTGTTGCACCTTTCACAGTAGTCAATAGTCTTCGAGTAAACTTCTTGAATTTGCTTCTTGTTCCATGTTCGGGTGTATTTTTTTTCTTGTCCTTCTAGAAGAGTTTCTGACTTTCGTACTATTGGAAGTGATAAGACTGGAGCCACTTGAAGAGGAGTTGAACGCCTTAAAAGGGCCATCGCGTTCATTTGGCACATGAAGGCAAAAAACTTGTTGGTGTCCATTACTGACTAGAAATTAAGTAATATTACACTAATGCAAATTCGCCATGATTTATCTTTTAGGCAAAAAAAAAGACTTTGAATTAAGTTAAATGGAATTTTGGGATTGGATTTTTTAATTTTAAGGATTTTTAAGGATGATTGAGAAATATTTTTTATGTTCAAATGATTTTTGATCCAAATATACGATTAAGGTTATTTATTTAAAATTATTAAAGTTCCTGATACTTATTCTAAAAATCCAACCTATTTGAATGAATAAAGAGTTTTAAGCTAAATGGAAATAAAGCTTAAACTGATATAATAATATGGGTTGTTGTATTGGCTCTCATGCTTCAGTCATAGCAGAAGTCACAGAACTCTCTGAGAAAGAACAAGATGATTATTTAGGAAAACTTAAAACTCACACAACAAACGATTATTTCGGAATCGACAGCAGCAGCTCAGTGATAGTTTTAGAAGTAATTCAAGACTTTTCAGTCAATTCTCAGGTTACCAGTGCGCGAATCTCATTGATTTGAAGCATCACGATTTTCCTTAAGATAACTAAGTTTTTAGTCTCAGTGTTTTTGATGGAAATTTAAAATTTTGATGAGATTTCCACTTGTTTTGCAAGTAAAGTAAAATAATGGAAAATTCCACTCATTTTCAATCCAACCCCAGATATAGCTTGAACTTTCCTTCGACTACTGATGTGGAAACTTCTGCTGAATTATTGGTGACTTTAAAAAATAAAGGACCTGTTGGAACTGCTAGTTTGAGAAAAACTTCGGAAGTTTCGATTGGGGAAAGGAGTATGAGTTTGTTATCATCTCCTTTCGGTCCCAAGACAAAGTCAAGATTAATCCCATTAAAGCAATTCGACCAATCTCCAATCCAACTAGACATCCTCGAAAACTACCAGTTCTGGTCAGACCTCGGGCGAGGATCATACGCTTTAGTGAAGTTCGCAACAAACACAAAAACCGGTGAAAAAGTCGCGATAAAAATCTACGAAAAAAGCAAACTCGAAGACCCAATGCTTAGAAAAAACCTATCACGTGAAATAAAAGTATTAAAAAGACTGACTCACCCGAACATAATCCAGTTATTACACGAAGAGTCAAAAGAAAAAAACCATTATTTAATGCTTGAATACGTCCAAGGACACTCTCTTCAGGCCTTGATATCAAAGCAACCTTTAAAAAGACTAGAAGAAAAAGAAGCAGTAGGAATTTTCACTCAATTCATGCGAGGACTCGAATATTGTCATAGTCTCGGCGTCGCTCATCGCGACATTAAACTTGAAAATGTTCTTGTTGGACTTGATGGAGTCGTCAAAATCATTGACTTTGGATTCGCGACTTTCTGCAAACCTGGGGTGAAGGGGTACATTTATTGTGGAACCCCGAATTATATGGCACCGGAAATAGTAAAAAAACTGGAATATGAAGGAATTCCTGTCGATGTCTGGGCAGCTGGTGTCTTGCTTTATTTACTTGTTACCGGAATATTTCCTTTTGGAAGTAATAAGGAGGAAAAAGTGTTTAAAAGGATCTTAAAACTTGACTTGCAACTTCCAGAGTTTTTAACTGGGGAGTGTAAGGATTTAATTTGTTGCTTGTTGCAACCTTGCCCTGAAAAAAGAATTAATGCTAGGAAATGTCTTTTGCATCCTTGGATTGTTGCTAGGGGGAAAGTTATTGTGAAAAATTTGCAGAATTTTGGAGATGATGAGGATGTTGGGGTTGAAGAGGATGTGTAAGTGCTAATTTAAATTTTAGAGTAGAATACCTTAAGATATTAAGAATAGAATAATTGAGTGTGGTATGGAAATTTTATTAAGAACTTGAATCTCAAACAATCAATTTTTTCATTTACTTTTGTCAAATTTATAAATATTTTCCATGATAGTATCAAAATAATCAGTGACATTAAATGCAATATCAAGTTCAAATAGCTTGAAAAGTATGATGCAGGAATGTCCTATAATTATGGTATATACTATGAGGAGCTATAAGATAAATTTTTTTTTCTATTTCATAAAAAATTAGTTCTCCTAACAAAGAGTTATCAAATTTTATCTTAAAAGTTGACTAATTATCATTCAATTTATCCCAATTCGATACCTTGCAACAACTTTATTATAAATTTAGTCTACAATAAATAATCAAGTTTTAATAGTAATAAGGTTACTAATTATCATTCAATTTGTACCAACTTCCACTACTAGCCTTGTGCAAATTAATGATAACTTTTTGCCTACGATATTTAATGGCACACTTATCAGGGTCGACATCGTTGCACAACTTCCTGATGCAGAGCTTTCGGACTTCATTTTCATTGACAGTATAAGTAAAAGTGAATGCTCTGGTTTGAAAATCGCAAGTGACTTTACTCGAGTCAACTTCATGATCGAACTGAATGTAAACCGACACTTTTTCATCAGAATCAGCCCAAGAGTAATTCCTAATAATCGAAACTGAAGCCATATCAACAGTAGAATCCTGTCTCTTAATCAATACCGGATTGCCGCCAGTAATGATTCCTTCTCCTTCTAAGACTATAGCCTCTTCAAGATTATCAGTAGGTCTAGGAGCATGCGCATAATAATAAGAGTTTTCCCCTTTCTTCTTGATGTTTCCCAACAGAGCATTATCAGGATCGGACATTCTAGAATTATATCAAAATCTAAAATGGAATTTCCTATTCAAATTCTAGAACCAGTATTATCTAACCACACATCTAATTAATTCTCATCATCTTCAAGCAGGTCTAAAACATAATTCCTGAACCCAAAAGGTGTTAAAATCCTGCCATTCTTCTCATTATCAAACAAAACCACAAAGTCTTTTAAACTGACTTCTTCATGATTTCCGAAAATCAAGTTCATTAATTTTTCTTTAGAATCTTTGAATTTTTCAGTGATTTTTTCAGAGTATTTCATGACATGCTTCCTGGAAACTGGAGGATTCGTTGAGTTATGAACAAGTTTTGGAAGTCTATCGACGACAAGATCTTTAATGATATCTATAAGTGAACTAATTTCAACTTTACTTAAGTGATCTGAGTGATGAATGTCGAATACTTCAAATAACAATCTCGCCTTTTGTCGAGACATTCCGTTACTTAAAAGTATTCCATTAATCAAAAGGACATTTAAATCAAATTCATTGTTTTCATCTCTTAGTTCTTTATAAAAATCTTCTACTAAAGGGCAAACTGGGTCACTTACCGTTTTAATTTCAAGAAATTCAATAATTTGTGAGAACTGTTGAAGATTCACTTTTGATGATGATGAGTATTTTCTGATAACCTGGTCAACTTCAATACAACTATTCTTGAAATACTCCAGTTGACTTTCCATTAAAGTAATCGCTTCTTCTTCTAATGAAATCCTTCCCCGAATAGAAGCACATCCCATGTTACTTGATTATAATGCAATCTCTAATCCCCAATCCAAACTCCTAACAACCATTCCTTGACAAATAACGTAATAATCCAAATGAATAAAAAACTCAGAAGAAGCCTCTGGGGCCTGCAATGGATTTTCCTCAGACATGAAAAGCCTAAAACTCGTTCCTCAATAAAAAAATCCCTCGACTTCTCAATGATAGATCACTCAGTTGCAAGTGACGTTGAAGATTTTCCAGAAGTTTCAATGTTGAAACTAGACGATTTCGATTTACCCTCAATCGAGATAAACTCAGCGACGATCAAAGAAAAGTACAAAATGTCTCACATTGAAGACCTTCCAAACCTCTCATATCGAAACCCTCACATAATTTTAAACACTTTCGATGAAAATGAAAAAAACGAGTCAAAAAAGATGAAAAGTGATTCAAAGCCGCCGAGACATAAAAGTATTCAAATTAGAAGAGTTGTTTTCCCTGCCCGGGTAATGATGAGAGAACGGAAACCGGAAAGTGTAAATGTGACAAGTCGAAGGAAGAATTATGGAAGATGGTTTCTACCTCCTGAGAAATGGAAGGACTCACTTGATTGTTTTGTTAAAAGTAATTAGGTTGTATTTAAATGATTAATAATGAGGGAAAAGTAGAGGAATTTGAAGAACTTTTACAGTTTAACAGGGAAAGTTTAGTGAAAAGTGCAGCGATTCTTATGGTTTTAAGTGTTTTTTATCTTGGAATTGCACTTTTGTTTTGTTTCAACTATCTTGGGTGGTTCTTTTTTGTGAATTTTTTTATGCATGCAGTACCTGGAGGGGTGGGCTGGTATGCGATGAAGAAGGAAAAGTATCTGTTGTTGAAGACGTATAAAAAGATCTTGCTTGTTGATGTTGTGCTTAATGTTATCATCGCGATTATGCTTTTAGTCACTTTTTGCATTGTTTTGGCTTTTCCTAGCAAGTGTCAGGATAAAGAACTGGAAGCTTGTAAGACTAGAGAAAATTTTACTTTTTTGATATTGGTTGTTTGCATTTGCTGCTTGTTGATCGCTTTAGGAAGTATTTCGATGCTGCTCTCGTTTTATAGACGAGTTGATCAGTTTTTGGATGAGAAACCAGTCATTAAATTCACTCCTGTGAATGTTGATTCGAGTACTAACTAATAATGGTTAAGAGTTATGATTCTTACCTAATTAATCTTGACATATGCACCAGTCAGCTCTCACCCCTTTCTTATTCGCTTTGATTTCACAAGGTCCGGCATAAGAGTCAAGTCTATTAATCGAAAGAATCCTAACCTTAAGCGGATACTTTTTAAAAGCCACAGTCCAAGAGTTGAATTTCCATTCATTCGATTTAACATACTTCCTATCATTGGTCAAGATATAAGTGACTTCGAACAAAAGTCCATCTTTCGTGTCAGATTCGATTTCAATTTTAAACATTTCATGAACATTCGAAATCGCGGTCTGATAAATCTTCCTGATCTTTCCCAACTCGACCTTTTTGCATACAAGTCCAGGAGGGTACTTATGATGTGAGTAGCTCTGACTATTAATCAAGTTCTGTGCATAGTCTTTCAGTCTTTCTAACAAAGAGTCGACTGCATCGCTTGTTTTGTTCATTTGAGTCATTTTCAAACAAGAACAGTCCCAAGATTTTATTCCGATGTCTTCACAAACTCGAGATTTTGATGAAATTTGGTTCATTAAGTTGATTGATGCTTTGTTACTGTCTTTAATACCTTCCATTTCTAGAACAGTTCTACGATAGTCGATCTTTGATACCAGTCGTCTTGTGTTGGTGTCAAGTGCATGATAAGAATACTCAAACTTTTCAAGAAGTGACTTGCTAGCGATCAAGAAAAAACCAGGAAGTTTATTTTCTTGATAAGCTGCAATGTTTCTAAAGAAGTCTCCGTATTTCATTCCGTGATCAGCTTGTAGAAATATAAGCAAATCGTATTGTTCTGAGTACTTTTTTAAAAAGTTCTGCAAGTAGTCTCTGATGTCTTCGTTCAAAGTTTCAGCGTGATTGCCTGAGTACTCATGAGCAGCACTGAGATGAGTATAAAGCATAAAATTCGCCCCTGGGTTCAAGTCGACAACCTCATCAGTGTAATTCAAAATGTAATAATGACTCATATGACCTCCTAAACAACGCTGCTCAGTTTTATACTTCCTGAAACTGTTACTTGTGAATGTTTCTACCGCACAGTAAAAAGGTCCGACTGAGTACTCTACATTAGGATAAGCTCCGAAGTAATTATAAAAACTACCGTCACAATCTTCAAATGCTATTAAGTTTATGTAACCCTTTTCGCGAAGAAGGTTCCATAATGCTTTTTTACCGAGAAGGTCTTGTTCTTTGTTTTTGATGCTGTAACTCGGAAAAGATGAAGTGCCTGAAAATATTGGAACTTGATTTCGAGGCGATGTGTCTCCGTGATTGTTGTGAAGTTTGAAGTCGAATACTGAAAAGTTGGAGTCTTTGTTGAGGCTGTTTAAAAAATCGATGATTTCAGGAGTTTTACGGAAAAAATGCCTTCTTGACATTGAATCGAGGGTCAGAAAATACACGATTTTTGGCCGACCTGAGACCTTCTTTAGAGCTTTTTCGTGAGCTGATCGGTTGTAAATTGGAGACATGTAACCCTGGATCATATCTTCCCCATCTTTTTCACAGCTACCTAATGCGAATTCGATTTTATCTGCACTGATATCGTGTTTGTAGGGGTTTACCTCCCAGTTTAAATGGCCTTCTTTTCTCGTTATGATTTTTTTGTCATTAGCAAGGTCCAACAAGAAAGTTTTCATTCGAGTCAGGACAATCCATAAAGACCTTATTTCTTTTCCTATCAATATGAATATAAGTATCATCCTGTCCCGATACTTTTGAGCATTTCGGGTATCCATGATGAGGAAAAACTTGATTTCCCCTTTCAACCGTGTATCCAAATATCGTAGGTTCACATGCCAAGCCAGTCGATCTAATAAGTTCAGTGTCGTCGATTTGAAATTCTTTCGGATTATAAGAAAACTTCGAATTTGGAAGAGGAATCTCATCAATCTTGGCTTGATGATCTCGGTATTCAGGCTCTTGGGTCACACTGATGGCTCTCGGATTTTTTACTGAAAAAAAAGGATGGATTTTTTTTTCATATGATCGAATTGTAGCCTTTTGGGAACTTAAGAACCGAGTGGATATGCAGAAGTATGCAATTAAGCTAAGAGCTAGAAAACCAAGCTTCATGTCTGTTGATTTATTATAAACCAAAAATTTAACCATTTGATATTAAAATGGTTAAATTCCCTATAGTCCTTTATCAATCTAAAACCTTCCATTCGTCATCTCTAAAATATTTTCTCTTAAAAATCTTCACCGTTCACTAGAAAAAAAATCTCTAATCTCATATACTAACCTATTAATCTTTGCAAATGCACCAATCAGGCCTTATCCCTTTCTTATTCGCTTTGATTTCACAAGGTCCGGCATAAAAGTCAAGTCTATTAATCGAAAGAATCCTCGACTTTACCGGATATTTTCCAAAAGCAAAAGTCCACGAGTTAAACTTCACATTATCATAGCCCACATATTTTCTATCATTTGTTAAGATATAAGTAATCTCAAATAAAAGTCCATCTTTCGTAGGAGACTCGACTTCGATTTTTAACATTTCATGTACATTTGAAATTGCAGTCTGATAAACCTTTCTGATCTTTCCCAACTCAATCTTCTTGCAGATGAATCCTTCAGAATATTTTTTGTAGGAGTAACTTTCGCTGTTAATCAAGTTTTGTGCATAGTCCTTAAGACCATCTAGTAAAATATCGACTTTTGAACTAGTTTTGTTCATTTGAGTCATTTTCAAACAAGAACAATCCCAAGATTTTATTCCGATGTCTTCACAAACTCGAGATTTTGATGAAATTTGATTCATTAAGTTGATTGATGCTTTGTTACTGTCTTTAATTCCTTCCATTTCTAAAACAGTTCTACGATAGTCGATCTTTGATACCAGTCGCCTTGTGTTGGTGTCAAGAGCATGATAAGAATACTCAAACTTTTCAAGAAGTGACTTGCTAGCGATCAAGAAAAAACCAGGAAGTTTATTTTCTTGATAAGCTGCAATGTTTCTAAAGAATTCTCCGTATTTCATTCCGTGATCAGCTTGTAGAAATATAAGCAAATCGTATTGTTCTGAGTACTTTTTTAAAAAGTTCTGCAGGTAGTCTCTGATGTCTTCATTCAAAGTTTCAGCGTGATTACCTGAGTACTCATGAGCAGCACTGAGATGAGTATAAAGCATAAAATTCGCCCCTGGGTTCAAGTCGACAACCTCATCAGTGTAATTCAAAATGTAATAATGACTCATATGACCTCCTAAACAACGCTGCTCAGTTTTATACTTCCTGAAACTGTTACTTGTGAATGTTTCTACCGCACAGTAAAAAGGTCCGACTGAGTACTCTACATTAGGATAAGCTCCGAAGTAATTATAAAAACTACCGTCACAATCTTCAAATGCTATTAAGTTTATGTAACCCTTTTCGCGAAGAAGGTTCCATAATGCTTTTTTACCGAGAAGGTCTTGTTCTTTGTTTTTGATGCTGTAACTCGGAAAAGATGAAGTGCCTGAAAATATTGGAACTTGATTTCGAGGCGATGTGTCTCCGTGATTGTTGTGAAGTTTGAAGTCGAATACTGAAAAGTTGGAGTCTTTGTTGAGGCTGTTTAAAAAATCGATGATTTCAGGAGTTTTACGGAAAAAATGCCTTCTTGACATTGAATCGAGGGTCAGAAAATACACGATTTTTGGCCGACCTGAGACCTTCTTTAGAGCTTTTTCGTGAGCTGATCGGTTGTAAATTGGAGACATGTAACCCTGGATCATATCATCTCCATCTTTTTCACAGCTACCTAACGCGAATTCGATTTTATCTGCACTGATTTCGTGTTTGTAGTGGTTTACTTTCCAATTTAAGTGGCCTTCTTTTCTAGTAATGATCTTTTTTTTATTCAACGGTCCCACAAGAAAGTTTTCATTCGAATCAGGACAATCCATAAAGACCTTATTTCTTTTCCTATCAATATGAATATAAGTATCTTCCTGTCCCGATACTTTTGAGCATTTCGGGTATCCATGATGCGGAAAAACCTGATTTCCCCTTTCAACCGTGTATCCAAATATCGTAGGTTCACATGCCAAGCCAGTTGACCTAATAAGTTCAGTGTCGTCGATTTGAAATTCTTTCGGATTATAAGAAAACTTCGAATTCGGAAGAGGAATCTCATCAATCTTGGCTTTACGATCACGGTATTCAGGCTCTTGGGTAACACTTATGGCTCTATGATTTTTTGATGAAAAAAAAGGATGCAGTTCTCGTTCGTATGAATCTATTAAGTCACTTTGCGAACTAAAGTAGTATATGCATAAATTGTAATAGATAAGTAAACTCAAGACGAGAAAACCAAGTTTCATCTGCTGTTGAATTATTATGGAAATGGGGAAAGTAGGTATTTGGGTCTGGGTTGAAAAGAATCAATTTTCTTTAATAGCTGGCTTTTGACTATAATTTTCTACTAATACTATTGTGAAGGTTTCTATTAATCTTTGATTGACTTCAGGTCAACATAGTAAAGTTTTAAATATTTTTTATATGGGATTATAAGTTATAGCTCAAAACAGTACTGTTAGATTATCAAAGTTAAATCCTTCTAATGTGGTGAATAGAGAATGATATATAAAGTTTATTTAATCATGGCTGTATTGGTTTTTTCGCTTGATACTTGGAAAATTTTTTAAAAACTAAGAGTGAAGCCATAAATTTTTCACATTTTTGAATAAATATTCTTATTGAATAATTAATTAATCAAATTTCACTTTAGAATATTCAAATAATACTTCATTCGATTCTCTCACAAAATATCCTTGTTTGATTCAGGGATAAATTAAAAAAGACAATTATTAAACTTAAAAGAATCTACCAAAAAATTAAATTTCTTTGAGCAATCATTATTATCTATCTAAAAATGATGATTTAATAAAGTTCCATGATTCTATCATGTTTTGAGTAAGCTTTTCTAAATTTTTTTATATTAAATATCCAGCAGAGTCCAAGACTTCAAAAAAAATTAAACAAACAACGGAAATAAAGTAATGCTCAATCCTTGTAATCGACTGCTGTCATGATCACACAGATCTGAGCCCCTGCCGAGATAAAGACTGCTAGCATAGTGAATCCAGTAAATCTAAAAAAATTGTTTATTTTTTGGTTGATTTTCCTTTTGTGGTAAAAAATCTGACACCAGAAAATAGTGAAATATTAAAATTGAGGCATTACATAGAAGTTCCCTGATTAAATGTAAAGAATTGTCACAATTACGTTGAATATAGCTGCCATTTTCAGTAATTATTTTAATTCTCGTTTCAATGTTTGAGTTTGACCGACATTTATTATTCACCTAAAGTTGGATACTTCAATTGGTTAGGTATTAGAGGTATTTTTATTAACTTTACACTTTGATAATTTATTTAATCAATAGGAAAATTTAAGTCTTTTAGGTTTATAATGACTCTTTTTATAAAACAGTCAGAAGACTATGATCTTATATGGACTGTGAGTTAAATATTTCCTAAAGGATGAAATTTATTTAGTATATTTATTCTTGCGATTCAGTTTATTATTAATAATTCAACGTTCTATAGGTTGTTTAAACTATAAAGGTTTTCACTTGGATAGTTCTGTATTAACTGCCATACATTACTATTTTGATAAGTTTTAACTTAAAATTGAAAATTTAATATATAAATTAGAATATTTAAGTATTTAATAGTGCGTTATTTCGGTATGATATTATTATTGTTTGAATAATAAGATATGTTCATGATTTCCTCGGTAGTTGTTTTAAAATTTCTTCTAAGAAAAAAAATTATAAATGTGAATATTTTTATCATTCTTTATTAATCACTCAATATTATTAAATCTTATTTTGTTAATCTACTTTCATAACTTACTAGATTTTAAAAAATTCATATAACATTCATTTTTATATTTTCAAATTTATTCCTAATTAATGAATAAACTAAACAAAATTCTTAGATCTGGATGTAGAAATAAAGGCTTATATCTTATTTTAAAGATTGAATCTACTAAGTTAAATACTTAGTTTAATACTTTAGAGTTTTTGTATTTGTGAACAAGGAAGCTGGCACTAAATCTTCACTTAAAAGATTCAAAAAATAATAGATAATATAGTTTTTTAATATTCAATCTTAAAAAGTAAGAATACTAGGCATATCGATCTTTTAAATATCAAACGCTAACTTTAGAAGTAAGAGAAAAATTTAAATCTTTTCGTAAAATTTGTCGAATATCTTAAACGACTGTGAGGGTAATTCAGGTTTCTACTAAAATACGGTTATTAACTAAAAACTGAACTAATACTGATTAAGTTCAATCGCATCAAATTTTCTTACGTTACTAGTTTGTTCCTACTAAGGCTTTATATGAACTTTGTTCCTTCTCACTCCATCTATCCAAAACCAAAGGGACCAAATAAGACATCAAGATCCCAGCAGCATACCTGATAGCAAAACAAGCCAAAATCCTAAAAACTCCATCTAAAGCCACCTTAGCAGCGAATTCAGCTCCCAATACCAAAAGTCCAGCAGGAGCAGCAACAGCCAAAGCACTTAAAACCCTAGAAACTTGATATCCTGATCCCCCTTTCGCAGAGAGTCGATACCCATAACAAAATCCGACAAGAAATCCAATCGCTGAGGTCTCAACTGCATTTTTAAACAAAAAGACTTCACTGATATCTTTTCCACATTTTTTCAAATAATTTTCCTTCCATTGAATCTCAGGACTTGCATCTCTTAGATAATAAAGAGTTAAACAAGCAGCGAATGTAAAAAGGCCAAAGACATGAATGTGAATTTGGTACCTGGAATCACTTAAAGTCCTCTTCAACCAATGCAAAGTGTCATGGCGGACTACGAGGCTGACCAGGCAAAGAGAGTAACAGAAGCCCATCGCGATTTGAAAGTAAAAATGCGCTGCAAGGTATAAACGGTTTAGAACTACTGCAAGGAGAATGAAAAATATGGTCAAGACTTTTTTGGTTGGGCTTGTTTTGTCTTTTAACCATTGGTATAAAAGGAAAAAAGCGACACTACCTGAACTTAAAGAGTGACCTGATGGAAAACCTGGGTCGGAAGAACAGGAATAGGCAGAAAGGTAGTCGAACTTGTACAGGGGACGTGGGTGGACAAAACACATCTTTAGGAAACTTGCTAGAAGTGCTCCTGATATGCCCAGAAGAACGGAGAGAGCGCCTTTGAAACGGTTTCCACACCAGTAGATTATCAGTGATGTTGTCACGAAGCCTAGACCGGTAACAACATCCAAAACCTTAAAAACCAAAACAATCCACTCCTGATCAAAATTCTGCATACCCTGAATCAGCCTTCCACTGGACTCTTCTAACTCCTGCTGAAAGACAACTTCCACAAAACTTCCAACAAAAGCACAAAAAAAAATCAATAAAGTCCAGTACCCGATTTCCATTTACAATCAAATCCTATTACCCTGTATAATAATCCTAAATTCTTCAAAGTCGATTTCTCCATCCTTATTCTTATCAGCGATTTCAACAATTTCATCAAGTTCATCTTTACTCATTCCAGAAGATTTTAAAATCGCGACAAGTTCATCTTTGCTGATTTTTCCATTATTATCCTGATCAAAAGCCTTAAAAGCTTGAAGAAGTCTCGCCAAAGAGCAAGTTTTTTGCCAGTTAAGGGCAGCGGCAAGGAATTCGGAATAGTCGATGTAACCGTTTCCATCAAGGTCGCACTTTTCAATTATTGTTTTAGGGTCTAAATCGATTTTATGGAAATAATGAAGACACCCGCTTTGAACCTCGTCTTTGCTGAGACGACCGTCGCCGTTTCGGTCGAGTTCTTGGAAGATTTTTTTTAGTTCTTCGATTTCTGAGTTGTTTACAAGTTGTGTGACGATGTAACTCATTGTGATTCTTTGTAGGTAGTTTTCTGCTGAAAAGTTTAACAAGTTGGTTAAGGCTGACTCGGCTAGTGGCTTGTCAGGGATCCGGCCGTGGGCTCTGTTTTGTATCCAAGGGTCAGAATAAACTTCTTGTATCGAATACCGACTCAAAGGGTCTTTCCTAAGCATCTTCTGAATCAAGCACTTAGCCTCATCACTAACCGAACTCCAGACCCCTCCTTTAAAAGTAACTGGAATTTTCTTAATTTTTTCATAAACTTCTTTTTCCACCCTAGAATAAAAAGGTGGTTTTCCACAAAGCATAATATAAAGAATAACTCCAAGACTCCAAACATCACATTTTTCATCATAATTTTTTTCAATGACTTCAGGTGCGATGTAATAAGTAGTGCCTATGAACTTATTCATTTTTTCTTTCGCTTTCACATATTGAGAAGTGCCGAAATCGATGATTTTAAGTCTTGCTTCAGGTTCAGAGCTCTCGAAAAGGATATTTTCCGGCTTCAAATCACGGTGAACGATTTTTGCTTCATGACAATAACGAACTGCGGAGACGATGTCGAGCATGTAGTTCGCTGCCAGGTTCTCAGAGAAGCCGTTGGAGTCTTTGATTTTGTCGAACAATTCGCCACCTGAGCAATACTCCATCACGATGTTTAAAGACTTTGAGTCTTGGATCACTTCAAAGATTCGAACTATGTTCGGATGGTCTAGAGTCTTTAAGATGTTCACTTCAGCCATTAACATGTTGGTGTTCACGTCTTCGCTTAATGGAATTACTTTTATTGCACGTTGGGTCTCACTTGGCCTGTGAAGGGCTAGTTTCACTTCTCCGAAACATCCATTTCCGAGTTTTGATATGATTTTGTAGTTTTCGTTTATATTGCCTTGAACTAGTTTTACAAAAACATGCTTTGAGAAGGTCTTACGAGTAATTAATGCTCGTTGTGGAGTGTATGGTTTGGCCTTTGGTAGTTTTGAGCAGCAGGTGCCCATTATATATTGGGTTTAATTATGATAAAGCTTTCGAATTTTTATGAAATGAGTTTATGAAAGAGGTTTGGCTTTCAGATCGTCATATTTTTGGTCATTTATATTCTATGAGAGCGAGGTCAATATTCAGACATATGTCCAACACTGACATCCTCTCCAAACTATCCCTACCCGACGAAAAGTTGATCCGAAAAGTCGAAATCGAGCGAAAAGCTTTAATAACCTACCAACAAGAGTCCTTAAAGCAAGGAAAAATCGAGCCAATGATCCACATCCTAGAAAAGCTTCAAATGGCAGTGAAGTCGAACAAAGAAACTCCAATTGAAAAGATAGAAAAGTCAATATCAGTAAAGCCAGGCGATTCATATCAAACTTACATGAACGAGTTCAGCTTGAAATTCGGAAACTTCGCTTTAGACTTATACGGAACTGAAAAGGACCAAAAGTTAGAAACAATCAAAAATCGAGGAGAGTTAGTCCCTGCGATAGTCAAAGATGAAGACGCCATGTTCGAGTATCGCAAGTATTTCGTCGTAAATTATTCAATTCCAGGAAGTATCGAGAATATTCATCCTCATAAGTTCATGAGACTTAAACCTATTGAAGAGTTTCCTTTACTTCCACTTATTCCTATCAGCCCTATGACTTTAAACAGGTGGAAGGAAGAATTGGAAATTAAGAAGAAAGAAGGATATCGGATTAAAATTGATAAAGGAAGAGTTTATACTGGAAGTCTTGTTGTTCTTACTTTTGTTACTTTTCTTGCTTTACTTTATTTCTTGTTTAACACTGATGAGGATAACTGGGTGCAGATTGAAAAAGGTAGAAAAAAAAATAAGAAGACTAGCTTTGAATTTTATTAATAAATGCATTCTTAGATAAATCATCATTTCTTTCAATTTTTCCTAAAAACCCTTTTAACACCTTAACATCCATCTTTATTCATCAAATTCATATAAATTCAAATGTCTTTACTGTTAGAACACGAGTGGACCGCCTGGTACGACCATTCACTTCCAGGCCGTTCATCAAAAGACTACGAAAAAGGCCTTTTCACAGTCTGTACAATAAAAACAGTCTCTGATTTCTGGGGATGTTTCAACAACCTTCCTTCCCTTCAAACCCTTGACAACAAATGCGGTTTCCACTTCATGAAAAAAGGTGTAAAGCCTGCATGGGAAGACCTTGAAAACTCAAAGGGCGGGATCTGGAAGTTTAAATTATCGAAGACTGACGTTCAAGAGATGTGGAAAGAACTTCTCATGAGCCTCGTGGGCGACACTTACATCGACCATCTCAAGACTCCAGTCAATGGTCTGAGCGTTTCGCTCAGACAAGGCGAGTTCATTGTGACTGTGTGGTTCAAAGAAGAGTGCTTTGGATTGAATCTGAAGACTTACTTGACTGATCTTCTTCCTAATGTGAAAATGACTGCAGAGCCGAGTTATGCAAGTTGTAAGACTTTAGTCAATAATTTATCTGGGTAGATTTTTATTATGTTTTTTTTTATCAAGAGAAAATTTTCACGGGACTTGATGCCAGTCATTGAAAGTCTAGGAAATCGCAGCTTGTATACGAGGAATAACTCGAAAAACTTGATAAAAAACTTGAAGATTTTGATTAATGAGAAAAGTTCTGCACTTGGGATTAAGAATGAAAAGGATGAATTGATTGAAACGAGTTTAGAGCTTTTTAATGGACTTGTTCCGAGGATGACTTTAAGTGATTTAGTTGAGTTTAGCTCAACTGTAGTCAAGACTAGGGTTAAAAGAGGTCATTTTATTCTTGAGACTCTTGGAAATGCCCTTGAAAGGCAGAAGTTGAATGAGTTGAAACCTTTGCAGGTCTTGGAACTTGCTCAGAATACTGCTCGTGTTCGAATTGAGTCTGAAAATTTCTGGAATAGACTGGAAGAATCGCTTTTAGTGCATTTTTTTAAAGAGTTTTCATTTGGGCCTAAGGGTTTCACTCGGTTTTACTGGGCTTTTAGGCTTTGTCAAAAGGGAAGTGATCAGCTTTTTGAGGTGATTAGAAAAGGGATTTTTGAGAATAAAGAGTTTTTTAGTGTTCAGTCTGTGAAGGAACTTGCTGAAGCTTTACTTGAAGAAGAAGGACCTGATCAGTTGATGGTTAATGTTTTAATGGAAAAGATGAAGGAGTTTCAGATGAATCTTAAAAGTAGACTGGAATTAAAACCGGATGATGTTGCTTTTTTTATTGCATTACTTGCGAAGGTTAGGTGGAATGGGAAAGAACTAGACACAACTGAAAAACTAATGTTAGAAAATCTTCCAAAATGCGAAGTCCAAGACCTAAGCAGAATATGTCACATGTATGGGGTCTTCTTTCCAGACTATTTACAAGAAAAAACAACAAGACAAGAATTTTTATGTGAAATAGAAAACTTCATAGCAAGAAATCCTGAAAAAATCATAAAAAAAGATATGTTCGGGTTAGTTTTCAAGCTATTCTGGGGACTGAGCAAGAAAAAACAGTTTCCTTGTGAACCACTTTGGAATTTTTTTCTGAATTTTTATTCAAAAGAAATTCTTGCATCAAAAACCCCGGTCGTTGATGATTTCTTAAAAACAATGAAAAATCAAGGCTTCAAAATCATTTAAACTTATAAAAATTCTCCCGTAGTTGAACTTTATGTGCCTTTGTTGAAACTAAAACTGAGTCTTGAAGTTTTTTCAAGGAACTGTCTAGAGAGAATACAGATTCAACATGTTTAGTCCCGAAATCATAGGACTCAGAAGGGTTATCTACGATTTTTCTCAGTAAATTCTTCATGTTTTCAACGAATTTTCTTTCTTTTCGCATGATTTTGATGTTGTATCGCCAGTCAGGGTCATAATATTGGTTGATTTTTTTCCAGAACCTCTTGAAATGAGGATGCTGACAGAATACCAAGAAGCTTCCTTTCGCCTTTTCAATCACTTCATCACAGAAACTCTTTGACTTAGATATTAAAGTAAAGTACTCAAAAATAGTCTTCTGTTCTTTCAAGGTATATTCAGGATGCACAGAAGATTCTGGGTCTTCCTGGTTCATAAGAGGTTTAGTTGTCTCTGACTTGATGATTCCATTCACTGTTAAAGTTTTTTTGCTATAAACTATTTTAGTTGACCTTGACTTGGAAAGGTTAGAAAGCCAATTCATTTTTGGAATACTTATCAGGTTTAAAGGGTTTTGATAAGAGTAAAATTTGATTATAAGTTAAGGTAGAGGTTTAGATTTTTAGAGGAGAACTTGAAGATTGGTTTAAAGGTAGACTTAATATCAAGTTTCCCTAAAATTGGTAAAAAATGCTTAGAAGAGGAAAGTTTGAGTAGCGAGATTCATTTTGATTGTAAATTTTAAGATTGATGAGGGAATTGTGTAAATTTTATAAATTTGAAAAGTCGTGGAAATTTTAATAAGAAATCACTGGAATTATATTATTTATGATTAGTTGTTCGAATTTTTCATGTTTAATCAGTGTTGATCGTTTTTAAACTTAATGAATTTTTGATTATGATCGTTATTGAACAACGATAGATTGTTATTGAATTGAATTTTAAAAGAATTTTATAATAAATAATTGATTCAAGTATATTGAATCATTAGAATAATAAATTATTATGAATCTAACTGATTTATATAATTATTTATTCATCGCTATTCAAATGTTTAAATTAATCATCCTATATTTAATAATCTCCTATATAAAAGTCCAGTCAATTGAAATATAATAAAATTCAATAAATCTTAATTTACTTATCGACTAAAACCCATTCCCTCCATTTCCATTATTTACCCAACAAAGCCACATCCCCAAATCCCCAACAAATAAAAAATTTATCCAATTTAAATTCCTCTCCTATTCTTTTTCTTTCTTTTCTGAGGAACTTCAAAAAGCGTTTCAGTTCCAGACTTATAAAAACTTTTACCTCTGTTCTCCCTTTTCTCCAAATCCTCAATTTCCTGAAAATTTTGGCCTTTTTCCTGATTTTCAAACATAAAGCTACAATAACAAGACCCTTGCTGAAGCCCAATCGATTTAAAATTTAAATTAAGCTTGTCTTCAAATTTCCCATCTTCCAAACACTTTGACTGACAAAAACATTGAACCCGATTCAAGTGATTCTCAAATATTTCCTCAATGACTTTAACAGGTGCCTTAAGAGAAGCATGAGGGTCTTTTCCGAATTGACTTAAATCAAATTCACAAATGACCATATCTTTAAATTCGGAAAAATCTTGAGAAAACCACTCGTCTTTCAAGAGTTTTCTGGCTTTTTCAAGAGACTTGAACCTGTGGTTTTGCTGAGTTTTTTGATATAAAACTGACAAGTTGACCCAACCATCAGCGTGTTTCGGACGAAGCTTGATGTACTTCAGGGTGAAAACAAAAGATTTAGCTATTTGATCAGTTTTAAAATAAATACAAGAAAGAATTGAATAAATTTCTGGTCTTAGGTCTGAAGGGTTTAGATCTTCTAGTAGTTGTTTTGCTTTTGGGTAGTTTTTTGTTTTTATTAAAAAAAGAGAGAATAAAAGGGTTAGGTCGTTTTTTTCTCTTGGATCTGGGCTTTGGGTTAGAAGGTTTTCGAAATCTTCTGGAATTGCTTTGTTTTGAAGAACTTTTTCCCAGAGGTTTGAGATTTTCTTTAGATTACTTTCGATGTTTGATGATTTCATGTAAAATTTTAAAGATTTTGCATGGAGACCTAGCACTTCGGAACAATAGGCTTTTTTTAAGAAGTAGACTTGCTTGATATTTTCTGGTAACTCCTGAAATTTTAATTTTAGGGATAGGGCTTTTTTGTAGTCTCTGTTGATGAAATAAGAGTTGAACAGGCAAAGTTCGACAAGAAATGGTTTTTTTAATTTGATTAATGAAATATATTTATTCGCTTGAACCATGAGATCTTGTGAGTCTTCAAAAAGGTTCAACTTTTCTTTCAACAGTGCAGAGAGAAAGTGAAATAGATAACTAAGCAGAGGGGATTCAAAATCTTTAAATAATGATAAATAGTGAAAGCTTTCAGTATAATTCCCAGTTAATCCTGATAAGGCAGCTAATGCCAAACAACTTTCTTGTTTTTTATGTAGATTCGAGATACCTTTGTAATAATTTGTCTGAAAATAAAGCTGTTCTTGGCTTAATTGCTCATCTTCAGCAATCAAAGAGATAAGATCTTCAGGGTCTAGGTAGAGATTTAACATTTTTATAAGACTTGAATATCATTACTTCCATAAATTTGTTTTATTTCTAAGCAGTTTTCCACTTCAATTCTTTCAAAGGTATTTCCTTTCCCGTTACTTCTCGACTATCAATATTTTTCTGTTTCTTAAAAAATCTCGAAAAACTGACTTTGATCCATCAAATTAAAAAATGACTCAAAGGTGTTAAATACTTAAAAACAAGTCATTTTAAGCAAGCAGCTCCGTTTATTTCAATCAAATCAGGTCCTCTTCCAGCCACCATAAAAAATTACTCTCTTCAACACTTCACTCAAATCCAATCCATCCATTCTTTCCACAGAACTCCCAATTAAAAATATCTACCTATCCTCATTTTTTTTCTTTTCTCTAAAATACCTTCTAGCATTTTCCACATTTTTCTTCAAAGCATTAACAAGTGGATCAACTTCCTGCAATTCCAATTCACTTTCCTGAAACAATCTCGGTTCCTTAAAAAAGCTGAGTCCCGAAAGTGCATAACAAGTATGATAATAATCCGGTCGACTTCCTGGTTTATCAAAAAATCCCATGACACTTTGACAAGCGACTAAAACATAAGCCTGTACCCTTTGACAATCAACAATTTCTTTCTTTACATTTAAAACATTTTGAATGATTCTAATACATGCTCCAATCCAGAAAGTATAACAACTGTCAACGATTTTATTCGGCCTGCCGTTGAAGCCTCCTTCAAAGTCCATTTGCCTTGTAAGGCACCATTCAAGAGCTTTAAGCAAGTCGACTTTATGTGTTTCCTTCATAAGTACAAGACTTGCAACAGCACAATAAGTGTATCCTCCATGACTCTCCGCGAAAGGCTCCGCGCCGAAGCCTCCATCGAAGTTTTGACAGCTGGCGATGTGGTCAGCGACGTTTTCAGTCAAGCGATCATCAAGTATATCAAGAATGCTTGCCACACAAATCGCGCAGTAAACAGAGCGCATGTCGTTTTCACCAAACCTGTGCATTGAAAATGCTCCTAATGGGTCAGTCTTTTTCATGGAAATGAGGAAATCGTAAATTCCTTTCGTGTCGATCAGGTCGTAACCTGCTTCTTGGTCTAAACTGATCAAGGCGCAGAGGGTCGCATATGTAGGAGCTAGGTGAGGGTCTTGGTAAGGACCTCCGCAGAAGGCTCCTGTTCGGAAACATTTGCATTGAGAAAGCATTTTTAAGATTTGACTTGTCAGAACTTCTTCGATTGGGTAGTTCAAAATGTTTAAAACATTCAAATTCCAAAACATTAGCCAAGGTTGACCACTTGATAAAGAACTCATCTGACGAGGTAAACGAATTAAACCGTTTTGACTGAATTCGCAGTGGTCTTTATCGTTTAAATAAACGAAATTTGAGTAGGTTTTTGAAGATAGGTCTAGAGAAAGCTGGGAGAATAGAGTTGAAACTTTTAAACGCATTTCTTCTTGACAGAGTTGAGAGGGAGTTAAAGACATTTATTGATAGGAGGGTGAAGAGGGAATAATTGGTCAGGGTTGAAGAGTTGGTTTGGAGTTTCATTGATTTATTGGTGGGATTATGAGATTTATATTCCTGAGTTAATTAAACTTTAATCTTAAATTCTGATTATGAAAATAACAGGATTGCATGAGCAAGGCGATTTAATCATGAAATCTTTAAAAAAAGTAAAAAATCAGTTAAACATCTTAAAACCCTCAAAAAAAATCTCTAAAAAAATCACAAAAAATGCTAAAAACCCCATAAAACTCAATAAAAACCAAAAAAAGTCCAATTTTTCCAAACCCTCCTCAAAAGTTTCTCCATATCGACCACCTGTAATTATCAAAAATTCAAAAAAAAAAGCAATAATAACCTTTAAAATCAATGGAATTAAACTCGGTGCTATCAAACAAATACACTCTCCAAGAAAAAATCGGAAACGGTTCATTCGGTGAAATCTTCAACGGCCAATGCACCCAATCCGGTGAAGCAGTGGCAATAAAACAAGAAAAATACCGTCCAGGCCGTCCATACCTCGAAAACGAGTACCGTTGTTTGCGTCACCTTCAAGGCGGAATCGGGATTCCTCGAGTTTTCGCTTACGGGAACGAATGTGGTTTTAACTACATGTCAATGGAACTTCTAGGTGCTAATCTCGAGTCTCTCCTCAAGCTCTGCAAGTCAAAATTTTCGTTGAAGACAGTCCTAATGCTTGCAGATCAGTGCATATCTCGACTTGAATACGTCCATAGTCGTCTTTTCATCCATCGGGACATCAAGCCTGAAAACTTCGTGATTGGAAATCACAGAAAGTCACATGTGGTCCACATCATTGACTTTGGACTTTCCAAGCGCTTTGCAGACCCGAGCACTTTAAAACATATCAAGTTTCGTGATGGGAAGTCTTTGACGGGCACTGCGCGGTATGTTTCGATTAATACTCATAAAGGGATTGAACAGTCGAGAAGAGATGATTTGGAGTCTTTGGGGTATTTGTTTGTTTATTTGTTAAAAGGATCTCTTCCTTGGATCGGATTGCCTGCTAAGACAAAAGCTGAGAAGTATAAACAGATCAGTGCTTTGAAAGCTGGAATTGCTTTAGAAGAGTTGGTTGAAGGGTTTCCTTGTGAATTCGCTCAGTATCTTAGCTATTGTAGAACGCTTAAGTTTGAACAACGACCTGATTATGCGTGGCTTAAAAAAGGGTTTAAGGAACTACTGACTAGGATGAATTATAAGTATGACTACTTGTTTGATTGGGAATTGAAAAGAGCTCCTAGTAATAGGAAAAAAAATTCACTTACTAAAGATGTACATGAAAGAGCTGTTAGTCAACTTGATCAGGCCTTCAAACGAGAATCAACTCCTCAAAAGGACCTAAAAGCTCAAAAAGACAAAAAAGACTTCTCCTTCGCGAACAAGCTTCTATCATTCGCAGGGATGAGTTATCTGCCAATATTAGACCTTTCAAAAAAGCGTTACTGAATTAATTACGTTAATTAACCTGTTTACTTAAAGTACACTTTTTCTTTAACTCCTAACTGATTAAAAGGATATGCTGTATAATCAACAGCACTATCATTGAAACCAGCATCAATGACACTTCCATCACTTCCGTAATAATTCTTCAAGCTTTCAAAGTCAGGAGCAGTCACAGGCTCATTAGGAACGATTCCTTTTATTCTGAAGTAATTCGTGATTTCTCTTGGCACCTCAGCCAAAACTTCCTTCGTCAGAGCGATTGGGGAATATCCGAAGTTCCTGAAAGGAACGAATTGAACGATGTCTCTCATCATTCTTTCACCTCTTGAATTTATTAAAGGCTTCTCATCTGCATCTAACTGCTCCATATTATCGAAGTTCTCATTGCCAATCCCTACTATCACAATACTCAATGGGGACTTCGAACCTCTCACAATCCAATCAATTGTTTCTTTCATGTCATGAATCTCGCCATCTGTCAGTATAAGAAGAATAAAGTACTGCTGGTTTGACTGGTCAATTGAAGAAGACTCTGATTGAAGAACTGCAGTTCGGATTACTTGGGTAAATAAAGTCGGACCGCTTAGTTCTACTTTACTCAAGGCTGAACGATAAGCTTCCATTATACCAGAAAGGCCTTGGACCTCAGGGTTCTCTTCGTTGAAGGATAGTGGGAAACAGTGATTCACCCGTTTATTAACTTTCCCTCCAAATCCATACATAGGCACTTTTTTATCACTATCATAATACAACAAAATCTCAGAAACGGCATGAAGAGCAGCCTGATAATGATTATATCCATTCCCATTAACAAAATGCAAAGAGCTATTCGACTGCGGATGTCCATTAGACCCAGTGAAGTCCACTGCAATCATCAAAGAAATCTGACACCCTCCAGCGATATACTCAAGAAAGCTATACAACTTAGTAATCATAGCAGATTCCACGAAAATCTCTCCCGCTTTCTTCTTTCCAGAAATATCAATCAAATCAAAAGCCTTTTTCTTCATCTCCACAATATCCTTCAAGGTAAACTTGAAACTTCCAATAAAAGTATGTCTTCCAGTGACATAATGATCATAAAGTTCAAATAGAATAGATCTTTCTAAGTCTCCATTGCAAATCTCAACAACAGGCCTCGTCACTGGAAGCCACCCGGGTTCAACGCCTTGTCCCTGTTCAGAACAATAAACTCTCTGAGAAGTCCCGTCTTCCATGGACCTGGACAAGTAAAAAAACGGTGAAAAACTATGAAACATGTACCAACAGCTACCATCAGTCAAGCCTTTCGCTTTAAATTCAACACTGACCTCATCCGAGTTCTCTGAAGAGACTTCTTCCATTCGGATTATAAGGTTTCCTTTACTTCTCTTTTCTTCTGGCAAGGTAAGTGTTTTGATGATTTTCTGCCCACGGGCTCCAGCGATTTCTCCTAAGGTGCATTGAGTCTCTCCCAGTTGAAGACCTTTGACTTCTTTGCCGTTTTCGATGTTCGCATCGAAAACTTGGAATAAAAGAAAAGTTTGTTCTTCGAAGTAGTAGTTTAGAGTAAAACTCTTGATGAAGTCTGGGTTCAAGTTGTCCCAAATCACTTCAGTCTGACCTAACTTCACCCATTGACCTGAGGAACGTTTTTCGAATACTTCGATGAATGGGTCTGAGTTGGAAAAGGTTTCAACGTCTTTCAACTTCCTGCATGATAAAAAGATTTGAACTTTTATCGTCTCAGCTGAACGGGAGTCTTCCATTTATTAGAATATTGAAAAAGCCCCTTTATGACGATGAATGAAGAAAAGAATGAACGAGGTGCTTTTGCTAAACTCACTGGGCCTAGAGGAACTTTTTATATGAAAAAAACAAAAGTTGTCATTGGAAGGAATGAAAAATTAGTTGGAAGTCATAGGTTCTGGCATGTCAGTAATGCAAAGAAAATCTCGAAAAAACATGCGAAGATCTTCTGGGATTTTCATGCTGCCGCGTTTTTTATTCAGAATATTGGAAGGAATAAGATCTGGGTTAATAAGAAGGAAGTTTTGAAAGGAGATACTGTTGGGTTAATGCATCGGGCTGCTGTCAAGGTTTATGATTTTTGCTTTTATTTCTTGCTGCCTGAACAGCCTTAGTTAAGATTTTCAATTAAAAAGAGTGACTTTGGGAAAATTGAGAATTTTTTAATGAATTGAAAAATCATTTTAATTTTAAGTTATCTATCAAGACACCCAAACCAACTATCCCAAAATCCTCTCTTTTTTTTCTTTTGAAGACTTGAACTTTCTAGAGTTTTTCGTAAACCTGCCAGTTGTTCTTCTCTGTTTCTTAGAGCTGCGTCGCTTACGTCAATGTTATATAATAAATTGAAAACTTCTTGAAAATTTGAACTGTCTTTTGTATAAAGATCTTTTGTTTTGCTTTTTTTTGGAGTGATGAATGTGGAACCGAAACCTCTTTGTCTCATTTTTGAGTGTTTTACTCTGGCTTCAGAGATTTCTTTTGGCTCGCCATAGTCAAATACTCCAGCTAAGGGGTCGTTTTCTCTTTGGTTTTCATTTTTGTTTTGTTCTGATTGATTTACGTTTATTTTGTTGTTTACTTCGAATTCCTTGTTATGATCAACAGAATTCCCCCTACCATTCATAACCTCAAAATCCTTACTTTTCTTCCCACACCATTTCTCCAAGCTTTCAAAAGCTTCCTGTTCAATTCCAGAATAAGTGACTCTCGGTACCTGAACATAGGATTTGGCATCATTAACAGCAAGTACACTAAACTGTTCTCCAAACTTGACCATGCAAACAAGTCCAACATGTTCAACGATTTCGCCAAATCCCATTTCAGGGTGTTCAACAATCATATTCTGAAGCGACTCTTGCCCATTGCAGTACTTCTGGACCCAATCACTTGCCAAGATTTGGTTAATATTAAGTCTATCTTGTGGATCAGGCTTGACAAGGTTTTCAATCAGAAATTTCGCTTCAGAAGAGAATTTTTCATTGAAGTTGATGCTGTTTGAAAGAATTTGACGTCGTTTTTCGCTGTCGGACTTGCCTAGAAATGGAGCATTTCCGTTTATGAGCTCGAAAAGAAGAATTCCAAGAGCCCAAAGGTCTACGTGGTAAGTGTGTCCTTGGTTTTTTAACATTTCAGGAGCCATGTATTCTAAAGTACCGCAAAAGGTGTTGCGGATCTCGTTGCTTTGAACGCACCACCCGAAATCACAGATTTTTACGTCGTCGTTCTCGTTTATTAAAATGTTTTCTGGCTTTAGGTCACGGTGGATCACTCCGTTGTCGTGTAAGTATTTTATACCCAGGCAGGTTTGAGTGAAGTACTTCCATGCAACTGCTTCAGGAAGTCCTTTACTCCTTCGAATGATTTTAAACAAATTTCCTTTACTGACATATTCAAGGACAATATAAACCTTTTCTTCATCCTCAAAGCAATTAATCATCTGAACGATGTTTTCATGATGAAGGTTCTTATGAATCTGTATTTCCCTGAGCAAGACACTGACAGAAGAGTGTTTTTGTATAAACTCTTTGAGAATGATCTTCACTGCGAAAAGCGCCTGTGATGTTTTATGCCGAAATAACTTCACCTCGCCATAAGACCCTTTTCCAAGGGAGCTATTTTCATCTTCTACTTCTTGAATGTCGTCTAAAACATGATTCATGATCATTTCTAATGAAAAGGTCTGATTTATGAGAAATAAACACTTATGGCTGTTTATTATGGACTCGTCACTCGAGATGAGACGGTTTTGGCTGAGTACAGCTCTGTTGATGGGGATTTTAATGTGACTGCCAAGATGCTTATTAGGAACACGCCTGCTTCGTCGGTGCTTAAGACTTACACACAAGGTTCAAAGATTTTTAACTTTTATACGCATGATTCAGTCACTTTTTTGTGTTACAGCGATATTTCATTAGGCAGGGAACTTGCCCTTCAATTTTTAACTGAAATGAAAAGACAGTTCCCTCAATACACAAACAAAGCAGCATCCTTCGCGGAAGTGATTCAACGACTAGTCAAGCTTTACAGCAAAGAAAACATCCACCAAGTAGACCCATTCACCAGAATCGAAGGAAACCTAGAAAAGGCAATAGAATCAACAAAAAGTGGCATAGACAAGGTGATAAGCCGAGGTAAACAAATGAGTGTCTTACTAGAAAAGACCTCAGAATTAACATCTGGAATAAAGGCTCTGAAAGGAAAAGCGACACGTCTAAGAAAAGGATTTTGGAGAAGTAGAATCAAGATGTTGCTCTTAGTCCTCATCATAATCATCGTGATTCTTTACTGTGGACTATTATGGATCAGCTCCTTTGATAATAATTAGCGTGAATAATTAAAGACCTTCAATGAAACCCTTTCCAATAATTCAGAATTTTTCAATTAAGCTGATTAATTAACTTATTCACATTGTCGACTTTTTCAAAAACTTCTGCAGGTCAAGTTCAGTCTTTAAATGAGAAAGTGTGTATCCAGTATACCCTCTCTTCTTCAAAAACCTTCCACTACACAAGAACAAAGCACAACTTCCACTTCTCTTCACAAGCCACTCAAGTGGAAAAACCGCTTTTTTAAAAATTCCTTGATCAGCAAGTTCCTGCATTTTTCCAGCCAAGTCAACTTTCAGAACTTTCACAAGTAAATCAACGATTTCTGTAAATAAAATAGCAGAGTCATGAATTTGTGCTCTTGGATTAGGAAAAAAAACATTGACACAAGCGGAGTTAACAGGACACATCAAAGTAAGAAGTCTTTTACTTAAAGAAAGAGCAGGTTCAAATACCAAGTCACTTCCATTCCTATCTTCAACTTCACCAGCTTCGATTCCAACAGAACTACAAAAAAGACAAGAATTTATTTTGAAGTCCGCTAAAACCTGAGAAGCGTCAAAAGCTTGTCTTGGCAAATCTCCTCTTTTCTTATAAACCGCATCGACTAGCACCTTGTTAAAAGCAAAGTACTCAACTAAAAACTTCAGATTTTCAATACTCGCAGAACTCACAACAACGATAAAAGACCATCTGGCAAGTTTGCACATGCCTTGTATCCAAGCAGGACAAAGGAAAAAATCATGAGCTTTGAATTCCCAGAAGTTTTTCTTGCAAAAGTCGCCTAATAACCCTTCAAAAGCGACAACGGTCGTCTTATGACCTGGAATTTTTCGCTTTTTCCAATAAACACGCTCTGAATGCTCCCAACGGCCTGGCGTGCATGGATGGTCTTCGTAGTCTATTGAGTCAAATGAAGGCTTTTTCTTTACTGGAGTCGATCTTGATATCTTTGGAAGAAGGTCTTCTGAAATTAAGGATGATTGAGAATTTTTTCCACCTCTTGATGGCTTCTTTGGAGATGGCTTCTTGTAGAATAGTTTGGAAAGGTTTGACTGATCTGTCGGGAAGTAAGAGAATTGGTTTAATGAAGTGATGTCGAAGGATTGGTTTGGCTTCTCACTACGTGAGGAGATTTGAGGACTACGCTTTTGAAGACTGTTGTTTCGGCTGAATTTTTGGAGGACTGGGTTGAGGTATACGTTATGCTTAAAAAACTGTGAGTTGAGTGAAATATTGGCCATTTTAGATTAATCAAAAGTAAATAATGAAATTCTTTCGGATAAACTACCTCCTGCTTCTCTCATTGATATCCTTCTCCTTCATCTACATGAACCAAATCTCAAAGAAGCTAAGAGACATGCACCCTCAGTTGTTCAGTTCAGAAACCTCATTAAAAACAGTAACCAAAAAATACGACTATCATCCAAAAGACTCAAACTCCAACCATTTCGGAATTTTACAATCAAACAACTACTCCTTCAGCATCGACGACTCAAATTCAATCTACAACGTTCAAAACCTTACATGCAGGCCATTAACCTTCGGGTACAGCATCGAGCAAGGCGAGAGAGTATTTCCTCCAAAGTCCTATCCAAAGTGTTCAGAAATAATTGAAGGCGAAATGCCTTTAATGTCGATTGACTACTCAACAAACAAGCTTTACATGTCTTGCAAGTCAGGTTCTCCTTATTACATCTTAGAGCCTACTAAGCACAAAGGCCGACTTTACCAATATTCAGAGATTTCTCCTCTTTTTCATATTGAGAAGTATAAAAAACCTGTCGATCTTTCAAGTCAAGAATTCGCTTTGGGAAGTTGTGATGGTTCAAATTTTAATAACTTGGTTTATGTTCCTAGGTTCAATAAAACTGCTCATTCTCAAGCACAGCAAAGGGCTTCGGTTTTAGGACAAAAGGGGAAACCGTTGATTGTAATGCTTTTAACTGTTGATAGCTACTCAAGAAGGCATTTTTTCAGAAAACTTAAAAAAACTGTAAAATTTTTAAACAAAATCGACGATGATTTCTCTGTTTTTGACTTCAAACTTCATAATATTTATGGAGACAACTCTATTGAAAATATGCTTCCAGTTCTTAGTGATATTCCATTTAAAAGTAATCCAATTGCTCGAGAATACGACACTTTAGGAAATAACTCGATGTATAAAATCTTCAGAAGACAAGGATTCGTCACTTTATTCGGACTTGAAGACTGCGATTTTTACTTCCCGAATGCGATGGGAAGGTACCCTGAAGTTGACCACGTTGTACGGTCTTTGTACTGTGCAGGAAAAGAATACATGAATTTAAATACTTTGAAGAATTCTGGATCACAGCAGAGGTGCATGGGGCCTGAAATGTCTCACTGGCATATCCTTAACTACACTGAAACTTTTAGTTATATGTATCAAAATGTCAGTCAATGGATTTACCTTCACATCAATACCGCCCATGAAGCAACAGGTCAACATGCAGTAACTCTTGATGATGACTTGGAAGCATTTCTCAAGAGATATTTGGAAAACTTAAAGAAAACTCATGAAATCGCTATTTTTTTGCAGGCTGATCACGGCATGAGATATGGAAATTGGTTTCAAGAGATTGAAGCTTATCAGGAAAATAAACTTCCTGCTTTTTTCTTGTTGGCCACGAAAAGTCTTACTGAAAAGATTCCGAATGCTGAGGAGATTTTGTTTAATAACACCCTGCGACTCACGACCAAAGCAGACTTGAGACCAACAATAAACTTTTTAGCATCTTTTCCATATAAAGACGCAAAAGACTACTCAAAGCTGACTAAAAGAGAAGGAAAATTTGTTAATTTATTTCAAGAATCAGCGAATTTAAATAGAACTTGTGATGATTTAAAATTGTCTCCTTTTATCTGCTCGTGCCTTGTAATTGAAGAGTTTTTCAATCATGAGTCAAAACCGGAACTGAGCCACTTGGTTCACATGTTGATTAGAGAAGGAATTTCCTATATTAATTCTCAAGTGAGAACTGTGACTCACGGGGAATACGACGAATGTCAGCAGATTTCATTGAAAAAAGTGCTTAACACCTACGGCTTGAATATCAACAATAAGATTGAAGAACTCCAGGTCAAGTTTAGTATTAATGAACTTCCTTCAGCAGTCTTTGAAGTCTTTGCTTTTGTTGGAAGTGATAACAGAAATTTTGTGTTAAAAATTGATGGAGCAAGAGGAACTATTTCACCTTTCGTTTATAATCAATATAAGGCAAGGATTAGGCTTGTCGGGGTGAAAAGGAAGGATAAATATGCAGGAAAATGTGAAGATCGCACAAGAGCTTTTGGGCTTAAATCTGAGTTTTGCATTTGTAAAGATGAAAAACTTTTAAATATCTCTAATTCTTTATAAATGATTTCAGAACCTGCGTTATGTTAGAAAATTATTGAAATGATTTGGGATTCTTTATATTTATCTTGATTAGGTTTAGGTAATGTTGAAATTTTATTAGTTAGCATTTGATGACTTGAAAATAGGATTGTTTTAATAGTTGGATTAGTTACATTAGTTGTTTATAAATGCTGAACAATCCAGAGAACCTCGGCTGCGCCTTTTTTTCTCATTTATTATCACTCCCAGCTGATTTCTCAAAGACAATGCATCAGGTGACTAGTTCCTATAAAAATAAACTTTCTTTTTCTCAATATATTGGAATTGACGTGGTAATGTTAAAGTGTTATATTTCATATCGAGTGAGACACAATATATTTAAATCAAGTTCTGAATCAGAACAAAAATATCTAATCACTTCATTTACATTCTTATCCTTTCTTCTAAATCCTCTAGACCATATATTAGTAAAGCTTCAAACTCGTCAATTAAATCAAAACCTGAAGATATCAAATTCCTTTAACACTTTACGATACATAATAAGAATCCAAGGTATGCGAGGTCTATACCGAGGTTCCTTAGCAAACACTTTAAAAACCTTCAGTTATTTAAACACAGGATACTTTTCGAACATGACAATATACCCTTACCACGTGATATCCTGGAAATACGCAATCAGCGCACTTTCCCTAATCCCCGTCATTGTCATCTCTCACCCTTTCGACGTGATAAAATCTCACATGCAATTTTGCTTAAACCAAAAGCTAACCTTCCTAAACACAACTATCGACATCTACCAAAGACTAGGAATCCGAGGCTTTTACAGAGGTTTTCTTTATGCCTACATTCGAAATTGTTTCGTCGTTATAAATACCTTGACTTCATTCGAGGTGAACTACCTGAGCGACTGATTAACCTTTAGTTATTAATAAACAATTTAATGAATTCTCTGCATCCCATAGTCCTACTCGTCAAAGACAATCAAGACTCTTTAAGTCAAGTCTTTTTTGAAGCTTTCTCAAAATCCAGAGATAAAACTGAAGCAATTTCGAAAATTTTAAAAATTTTGCAGTTGAACTCGTCGGCCTCTGCCGACCTCGTTGAACAATTTGAGACTTTCTGGAAAATTCATGGAAAAACAGGGACTGTTCATGATTTTTTCTCTGTTGTTTCTGGATGGATCATTGAAAACGGGATGCAATCAATTCCTTCGATTATTGTGCAAACTTCTTTTCTGGCATATTTGAAGAAACTGTCGAAATATTACAATAAAGTCCTGCCTGACCTGAACTTCAAAGACTCTTCACTGATCAGAACAAGTTTTCGAGAACTGAAGATTTTTTATCAACATTTCTTGAAAATTTATCCGAGACTTAAACCGAAACTTGTCTTTAGGTCTCAAGTCTTAGAGAAGGAAATGGAAGGACTTTTGATGATTTTTAAATTTTACGCTGTTCAGCATTTGTTTCTAGGAAAACATCCAACTTTTAAAAAGGTTTCAGAGGAAAAGGAAGTCTGGGACTTGGGAATTTTTCTGATTTTTTCGAAACATTTTTTCAGCTCGAATGAGCTGAAAACTGGGAAAAAGAAAAATAAAGAGTTTTTAGTTGAAGTTTTTAAGAAAATTGCTGGAAAAAATATGAGTTTTCAGATGTTTTTGAAAGCGCTTGATGAGGTTGCTAAGAAGACTGTTGAGGTTAATAAACCCGAGTTTTTGGAGAGTGTTGAAGAAAAGGATTTTAGGATTTTTTTGTATGAAAGGATGAAAGTTGCGGATTTTGGGTTTTTGAGGAATAAACTTAAACCTTTTCATCGGGTTTTTGGAGGTGAAGGACATTTTAGGAAGGCTTCTGAGGGGTTTGTGGATCATGGGTTGAGGAAGAATGGAAGAAGTAGGAATGGAAAAGAAGGAAGACTTACTTTTAGGTCGAATATTGTGAGTAGGAATAGCAGTGTGGGTAACTTGGAACGACTTGCTGTACCTAAAAGTGCTTTTGATGGAAAGGCGGTTACTACAAGGGTTAGGGTTTATAGTGAAAAGTGCTTTAAAGCATTGAGGGATAAAGTGAAGAAACAACAATAATCATTGTTGAGAATTATTTAATCCTTTGTAGAATAAATGTTGAGTAACTGAAACGTTTTGTATTGTCTTTTGTGAGTACTTATATATAAATATTTGTAGTTGATGCATTAATAATTTGAACTTTGGAGATAGAATCAATCCACCCTCTTCCACTCCCATTAACCACCCTAATAAAAAATAGTCTCAGATCATGGAAAATCAAATATATTTAGCACCCGTTCCTAAAAGGAACAAATACTTCCAAGAGATTCCAATAATTTTAAATTCTTTTCACTCTAAACACCTGCATAAGCTTTCTTTTCCTCACCCTTCCAAAGAGCCTATGCAAAGCAGTCCCCATCGTCGCCTTTCAGACCTGACCCTTCCAAAACTCCGGCAAGAAGTAAGTCCTCTGAGCTTTACAAACTCAAAAAAGATCCACTTTATCATTCAAGGTTCCCGAAAGACCACCAAGACCCGAATCCGAAAAGCTGTGCTGCCAGCAGGTGGTCAAAAATGGTCCAAAAGGCCGATGCGAGAAATTGCATTAGGCACTGATTTTGAAGAAGAACTTGACAGAAATCAACAAATTGGGTTCTAAGTTATCCTAGCTTAACTATATTAAAACTTGAGCCGGCCACCAGGGAGTACCGAGAAGGACTTTTTAACCTGATTCTTGTGCAAGATGATGAAAGCTTTCTGATATGAGATACTAGACCTGGGCTATCGATGTTTTGTGTGTGGCCGGAACTGTTTTCGCCTCGGAATTTGCAGTCTTTGGAAATGTGCCCTTGCTCTCGGCAGTAGTAGCATTGTATTTCGCTTCGGCTTATGTTACGGGATGTGTTTGATGGCTCTGGCAGTTTCGACTTCTTTTTAGTCTTTTTACTCCACTCTATGTTGAGGGCATTGCCATGAATAACTTTACCCTGGAGATCTCTAATGGCATGCTCAGCTGATTTGAGGTGATCGTAGTCGATAAAGGCGAAATTCCCCTTCAAGTCGACTGTGCACTGTCCATAACGACTGAAAATCATCACAAGGTCTGGAATGCTGAAGGTCCGTGGGATATTTCCAATGAATAAACTCATAATAAGGAGGTTAAGTATGTCGTACCTTACTAAATTACGTGCATCCCACAGTAATCATTGACCATTTAAATAATTACTGATCCGTGTCCTGAACTTTGACTATTTTTTCGAGTTTTAAGTGATAAGAACTTCTTGTTTTTAGCACTTTCTTGGGTTTTCCAAGACTTTAGAGCATTTTTAAGGTTTTTGCATGTTTTCTGAATAGGGTGCATTCCTTTGGAATCGATTGTAGTAAAAAGTTGAACTGGACAGAAGCGAGAGTTTTTCAGATCTACGACTACATCTCAACGTTAGTCTTTGTATTAAGGTTGTATAGATGATGAAAATAATTAATCATTATAAACTAATTGGATTCATTTTTAAATTCAACTTTTGAATAAGGTAAATATGATGGATATCCTGCTATTTTATTTGATAAGATAGTGATTTATTAAAAACTAAAGAAAGTAGGATTTTACTTTTAAGATACTTAAGGTCTTGAAAAATTGAAAAAGCTTCTTGAATATAAAATTAGATGAATTTTCTAGATTTTAATCCTTTAAACTGAAAGAGTCTCAAACTACAAAGCACCCAAATCAGCAATCACTAAAAATAAATAACTATTATTTCTCTATAAATCTACATCCTTAAAGCGAAATCAACTTAGCACCTCAACTTATTAAACCTTAATTCCCGAATTCACTCAATATACTTCCACTGTTTCAAAAAATCTTTTAAACTAAGTCCTTCATCCTCACTTTCTTCAGCCTCTTTCCTCAAAAAGCGAATAGGAGGTAAGACCGTGATTTTTTCCTTGCCTTTCCTAGCACGATTTTCATGTAGTCCAATTTGAGTAGCAACAATTGAGTATTTGTCAAGACTTCCATGATTTTTTCTGTGTTTTCCTCTGATCTTCAAGTCAACGCTTCTCCTTTTCAAGTCTTTTCCGAGATCAAGGAGTGGAGTTCTTGAAAACTGATGAAGTCTGATAGGCTTTTCGTGTCTTGACCAGTCGTTCGACAGTCTTTTGTATATTAAAAAAGGGACTCGATCATTCATAAGGATATTAATAATGCTTAACGGAATTAACTCGAACACTGAAAATTTCAAGTCTCTTATCACGACTGACTTCTCTAGTAGTGAAAGGTTTAATGAGTCTTATGAATTCCAAATCTGGGGGTTCAAGGAGTTGCCTCAGGGATGTGATGATCAAGAACCTCAAGTTTCTCCGACTTTTCGTGTCAGGAAAAAGTTTCATGGCTTTGATGATGCTGAGACAAACTTTCAGAGTAGAAGGATCACTGAAGAGGTAAAAAGTAGTGTCGGAACATCTATCACTGAGTTTCGACTTGCCACTTGGAATTCTCCTGAATCGAATAAGTTTTTGGATAATGCATTTGGAAATACTCCTTGCGCAGCCTACTGTGGATGCTGTAAAAAGTATGTTCATACTTTTATTCAGTATCAAGAAGAAAAGCCTTCAAGTTTCCTACAAAAAATATCAGAAATTATATCTTTTTGTTGTGGAGCTCCAAATATCCAAGGTAAATACATTCTACACAAATGCACAATCTGCAATCTAACCCTAGCTCGTATCTAGAGTATCAATTAAAACTTTTAAATAATCCGGTTATAAAATTCTTTAATCTACTTAATTCAGTTAAATTCTTAAATTACAGCCTTGAATCCAATTCGTTCTCAAATTCTTGTAATCCAATTTTTCTCCCAACCCTCAATACGACCTTGGCTTTATTAACCACAAGTTTCAAGTACTCATTTTCCACCAATACCCGACTCAAAACAGCAGAAACATCTTCGCAATCATTTCCTAAAAGAGATTTAACCTTAGCCATCTGCTTTCCAGTCCCTTCCCAAACAAGAGCCATTTTCTTCAATTCAAAATATTCGCCCATCATTCCTTTAATCCACTTCCAAAGTTTCTTCAAAGTTAAAAACTCTTCAACCCCAGCACCCACCAAGAACTTTTTAATTTTTTCAACAAATTCCTGACTTTTAACTAAAACCTTATTCCTCTGAGAGACTTTCTTGAAAGTTTCAATCAATTCAAAAGGACTAGCAGCTCCAAGTTGAACAGTAAGTTCTCTTAAAATTTTATTTTGACTTGCAAGACTTGCAAGATTTTTATTTTTTTCACAGCTTTTACTTCGATCAACAGTAGAAGAAACATTGAGAGAATCAACAACTTTTTCAAGTTTATCGATTTTCTTTTTCGCTGTTTGAATATCAGAATTTGTAGGTTTTTGTGAAATAAGAGTTTTCAAATTTTCATTTTCCCGCGTCAGGGTCTCTAGTTGGTTATTGACCTGGAAAGACGAGAGTCCTGAGAACTTTTGAAAGGAAGTCGACTGGATGAGTGACTTTAAGTCTTCTAACCTGTTGAATAGGTCTTGAATGGCAGAGTCTTTTGAGGCAAGTTGTGAGTTAAGACTGTCGATTTGTTTAAGCAACTCGATTTTTTCAGTCTTTATTGAAACCAAATCATTATGCAAGGAGTTGTTTTGATGTTTCAAGGAATGCATCTCGTCACTCATGGACTTTGATTGAATCTCAATGTGCTCCAGGTCCTTGTTGATATCTTGCATCTTGATAATGAGATGAGAGTTCTCGTTTTTCAAAGCTTCTTTGCAGCTTTCCAGTTCTTTTATATACCTCCTCATCTTTTCCCTGTCGCCAGCATGAAGCGCTTCTTCTAAATTCAAAATTTTCGTATTCGCGAAAGTAAGTTTTTCCTTCAGTTCCATGACGACTTTTCGGTCGTATTGCTCTGCTTGAAGAGCTTTTCGCTTGTTTTCTTCTAAGGACTTGATGAGACTGTCTTGAATTTTCAGAAGTTCCGAAATTCTCGCCTCGAGTTCCAAGACCCGGGCAGGAAGGTCCTGAGGTTTATTTTTGAATGTTTTTTCCTTTGGAGAGTCTTCTTTCGTGAAGGAGTTTTCGTAAAGGTTGGAAAAGGAGTTGTTTGAATAAGGAGAAAGTTTCGCTTGTTCGTACTTTGCCTGTAAAAACTGGTTCAAAGGAGTGTCAGTTTCTTCATAGGCGGTTGAGATTTTATTCATCTGAGAACGGACGTTTTTGATGTAGCCTGTAATGTTGCTGTCGTACTTTTCCATTTAAAATAAGAAGATTTTAGAATTATCGCTTAACTCAACTTGGCCTTCAGGACCAGGTCAGACGAGCTTCTCAGGTGTTTCCCTCGAACAGTCTTCGGCTTGATTTTCTCAATCAAAGAAACTCGGTTTTTTTTCGTTTTTACTTTCAAAGCGCTTTCAAGTTTTCCAGTCTTTGCAAATTTTTTCAGTTCGTCCAAGTCACTTTTGTTCCTTTTATGTAAAACTTTGACTTTAGGTTTTTTTTCAGGTTCTTCTTCTTCAAGTTCGATGCTTTTGGACCTTTTGTACTTTTTTAGCAGGTTTTCAGAATCAGAGACTTTTTGAAGTAGTTCTTGGTTGGTCTTTTCGAGAGTTTGGATTTTGGTTTGAAAGGACTCGAGAATTATTTTCAGTTGATGCTGGACCCCGATGTGGGTTCTCACCTCGTTTTCCAGTTTTTGGATCAAGGCTTCGAAAGAGTTGCACTTTTTTATCAACTCGGCTTGGTCAGTCGAAATGCATTGTTTTTTGAACTTTAGCAGCTGTGATACGAGATCTGAAAAGTTTTCAAATACTTCGTTTGCGTCTAGTTCGTTTAAAGCTTTTGACTCTTCTTCGGTTATGTCTTCTTGGTCGAGTTGGCAGTTTTCGATGAAGAACTTGCTGAATAGTGTGTGGTAGTCTTTGAATAACGATGTTTCGGTCATTGATTATTACTGAGATGGAGATGATGTTGAAATTGAGGGGAATGAAATTGGTGAGAATTTTTTAGAGATTTGGAAGGTTTAAGATTTTTTGTTAGTTGATGAATTTTATTTGGAGTGATGATTTGATAGTTTCAAGATGTTTTTTTGGTTTTCTTGTTATGGATGATCTTATATCTTTAAAATTTATTTTGGGAAGGTAGATTTTCAGTTGGTGATCAAGTAAAAAGGTTCTTTGTAGAACAGGATTATTGATAGAAGAAAAACTACAGAGAACATAATTTTTATTAGAAATTTTACTTGCTTTGATATGTTTAAAACAAGATACATCTGAATGTTTTTAAATAATTATTTATTTGGTGAGGAAATGAAAATCGAATTTTTAGAAATGCTTTGAATAAAAAATTGTTATTTCGTATTTTAATTGAAACTGTATACTCCAGAAGTTTGATTTAAATCTAGAAACACTGAAATTTATTATCATACCAATAATCCTACTGATTGGTGAAAATAAATCAAACCTCAGAAGACAATAAACTTAACCTAATTAACTTTAGATGAATGAGTATTGACTATTTCAGCTTCTTTCTCATGTACAGGCAAAACACTTGAAATTCCTGTAGGAAATAAAACAATTTTCTGTTTTCTATTCCTACAACTTTGATAAAACTCTTTACCAGACCTGACCAACACTCCAAAACAAATAATAACCTGCACACCAATTCCAGAAATAACAGTCCACTGAATAACCTTCTCAAAATAAAAACAAACTTCTTGATTTTCCACTAAAGTCAAGACAAAAGACCCAAAAAAAGCGATTAAGGCACAAATTTCTCCTAAAACTTCAGAAACCAAGGCAAGTTTATCCTTAAATGGTCTGAAATAAACTAAAAAGCCGAACTGAAAAATTCCGAAAGAAAGATTTAAACCCATCTGATATTTAGGAAAGTCGTAAAGCAAGACCTGGCTCAGGGCGTATTGAAATCTTCGAACGAAAAAGCAAACATAAAACATCGAAGCGATTTTTTTGCCGTCATTTTTGAACTCATTGAATAAACTTCCGTATTTTATTGTAAAGACCTCGTCTTGAGGGTTGGCGTTGATGACGATGAAGAAGGTTCCAACAGGGGCGAGTGCTGAAATGACCTGAATAAAGAATACAATCAATAAGCAAGCAGACCCGAAGCTGAAGTACCCGATGTCTTCTGTGACAGTCTAAATAGTTTTTACGGAGATCATTTGAATCAGAGAAAACAAACAGATGTCCAGATATGTTTGAATAAAAAACCTGATAAAAACACTGAAACCGTAGTTTTTTAAAGCATTTAATGACCTCATCCTTGTCAACCTGAAGGCCGTTCCAAGGAGAAGTAGAGGAATGATTCCGATGTAAACTAATAGAACTATTGCACTTTTACCGAAATTCGCCCAGAAGACTGAGGACTCAATCCCAACTCGTTCCATTCTTTCTCCAGGAGGCTCTGATGATGTCCTTGATATCAAAGGTTCTATGAAGTCTGGCATTGTGTTGTAGCTCCCTATCGCCTGAAAAAAGTCAAGGGAATCTTCTGAGTAATTGATTGAAGCCAGAGGAAGATATGTTATCAGCTGAATAGTATTTAAAACTATCCAGCAAGTCGCTGGATTCGACACTACTGAAGTCGCAAAAGCAGCGCCAGCTGCAATTTGACTGGCAGTCGATACTCTTTGATTGAGCTGAGATACATTCTTTTGGTTAAGATCTGAAGAATATACATATTTTTTAATCTCTGCTGCATCGACACTATACAAAGGCCTGTAAAGAATAATTAAAGTAAAGTTCAGCCTTGACCTACTCGTGATTTTATCAACAAGAGTCAACTTATATGAGGCTTTTGTAAGTTTTTTCAAGCGAAATTCCAAATTTTTTGTTGAAGAGTTTAAAGAAATCATATCAGGAAGTAATTCAACTTCAAGAGCTTCATCAAAATTCAGAAAAATTTCATTATATCTGCTGATATGGAATTCCATTTCAAAGGTCTTCCGTTTGCATTTGCCATTATCCATTTTCTTTCCTTTGTTACATTCACAAACTCCGTTTACTGGTTCTTCTTTATTCAAGCATTTAGTGCACTTCAACTGTCGATCACAGGCACTGCAATTTTCAGGACAATTGAAACATTTTCCGTAATAAAAAGCTTGTCGATACTCACAAGTGAAGTTGCATTTTCCATCATTTCCAATTTTGCAAGGAATGCAATCAATACTGTCATTCTTAGGGTAGTAAAACCCTTGATTGCAATAACAATGTCCATAGTTCAAATAAGTGGAATTTCCTTTACATTCAGTGCAAGTCGAATTATTTTCACAGGTCTTGCATCGTCTTTTGCAAGGAACGCAGTAATTTTTTATGTTTCCAGTCGTTTCCCTCCAAAAGCCATCTTCACATTCGCAGCCTATGACTTTAGACGGCTTTGAATTTGTACTATTGCACGTTAAACAAATGTCTTTTTTTTCACATGTTTCGCAATCAAAGTGGCAGGATTTGCATTTGTTATCTTTTGAAAGTTCTCCTATGACATACATTCCTTTGTTGCAGACACAGGTACCATTAAAAGGCTGTGAATTACTTTCTAAGCATTTCGTGCATCCAACTAAATCACTGCAGTTTCCACAAATCATTGAGCAATTTTGACATATATTCCCAAATCCCATGTACATTAATTTTTGGCAAAAGCATCTCGCTCCAATGATATCAGCAGTTAAATCAAAACACTCATCACATTTTTCAAATGAATCACATTTCTTACATCCTAGTCCACAGGGTTGACAATTCTTACTTTCTTGTCCATTGCTGGAACTTATAAAAAAACCAGGTTTGCATTGACAATCTCCGTTTATAGGTTCAGCGAATATATCTATACAGTTGCTACAATTTGATTTAATATCAAATTTTGGGTTATTGCAGAGAAGGCATTTCGATTCTAAGCATGAACATTGATCTGGGCAATTTGAAGAACATCCAGATATTTCAGAATTATCTGAAGGAATTCCATCATAACCTTGTTTACAAACACATGCACCGTTAATGACTTCAGCCTTTGAATCTATACAGCTTGCACAATTTGAGGAAATATTAGCTTTAGGGTCTTTACAAGATGTACAAGTCGAGCCTATACAATTACAATTATTTGAGCAATCAATAACACACCCAGAGCTCCCACTAATTTCTGAAGGTGTACCTTTATAACCTTTAATGCATACGCACATACCATTCACTAATTCAGCATATATATCTATACAACTAGTGCACAGAGAAACTATATCAGTTTGAGGGTCTTTACAAGAAACACAATTAGAGTCTACGCAAGTACATCGATCATTACAATCTAAAAGACATCCAGAACTTGCAACATTTTCAGAAGGGGTACCATGGTACCCTTGTTTGCAAACACAGAGGCCATTTAAAACTTCTGCATTAACATCAATACATCTAACACAAAGTGAACTGACATCAGCTTTTGAGTCTTTACAAGAATCACAAGTCGATCCTCCACAATTGCATTTATCTGGACACCCAACAACACACCCTGAATTTCCATTAATTTCAGAAGGCTTACCACTGAACCCTTGCTTACAGACACAAAGACCATTGATCACTTCAGCATTTATATCATTACAAGTATCACAAACAAGATTAATGCATCCTATACAAGCATCATTGCAGCTTAAAACACATCCAGGCACATTAGAATCGCTAGAAGGGGTTCCAACATATCCAGTTTTACAGATGCATTCAAAATTACTGTTTAATTCAGCATTCAAATCTTTGCACCCACTGCATGAGTTTGTCTCTTTCACTCGAGTCTTTGGACAAGGCTGGCACCCAGGGACGTTTAAAGAATTCGAAGGCTCTCCAACTGCTTCTGACCCGCAGATGCATTCTCCTAAATTATTTACAACTGCCAGTGCATCAATGCACACTGAGCACTTGTTATTCAAGCAGTCTTTACATAAATTCGAGCATTCAAAGTGGCAGCCTGCTGTTGATGCACTTAACGATGGTGTTCCCATCATGCCTGCCTTGCAGATGCAAGTCGATCCTGACATCTCAGCGTTCGGGTCAAAGCATGCTAAGCAGTTTGATGAAGAATCACAATTGGAACATTCAACAGAGCACAAGTAAGAACAGCCTGAAACTGTTAAGCTTGATGAAGGTGTTCCCGAGTAGCCAGACTTGCATACACATTGATTGGCCCCATTGACCTGAGCATTTTTATCAGCACAACTGATGCAAGAGCTGCCACTGCAACTTCCACACCCAGGCACACAAGCGACCGAACAGCCCTGACCGCCAAGTCCAGCAGCAGGAGTCCCAACAAAGCCATCTTTACAGACACAGACACCTCCAGAGACCTGGGCGTTGAGATCATAGCAGCCCTGACAAGAACTGCTGGAAAGACAACTGCTGCACCCTGACCCGCACATTGAACAAGTAGAAGTCGAGGTGGTAGAAGGACTTCCGAAGAACCCTGCCTTGCATTGGCAATTATTCGGAACTACCATCGCGTTAGGGTCGATGCAAGAGGAGCAGGACATTGGAGAAGAGCAGGCAGAACAGACACCAAGGCAACAACTGTT
Organism: Stentor roeselii; assembly: GCA_006503475.1. Taxonomy (NCBI): domain Eukaryota; phylum Ciliophora; class Heterotrichea; order Heterotrichida; family Stentoridae; genus Stentor; species Stentor roeselii. The sequence goes on along the minus strand of RSEH01000084.1, from coordinate 12,003 downwards.
GCTTTTGGGAACAAATGGTGATAAGCAGGTCGGATTGGTATCGGAAGTTGAGGCTCCTGTTGATGTGTCCACGCAAAAGTACTTGTTCGTGTTTTGGTTGTATCCGCAGGATTTCGTTGAACATCCGCAGCTGTAGGTTAAGGCATAACTGCAACCGAAGAGTGATGGACAGTCTGAGTTTTCTTTGTTTTTTGTGTCGAGGGTCGAAGTGCTTAGGCAGATGTTACCGTATGTTGGGTCGATTATCTTTTCGGAACAGCTCAGGCAGGAGTTTAAGATGCATGACTCGGGGTTTGTTGAGGTCAGGTAGCTGCTGTAGGTCTCTAATGTGTCGGTTATCACGAAGTACCATAGAAAACCTTGGATTGATGAAAAACTACCCTTTGCTCCGATTTGAAAGAAGTATGGAGTGAGAGCCGCTGGTGGATTTGGCAGGTCATCTGTTGCTGTGTAAGAAGAAGTTCTGTAATTGTACTGAAAAACTGAACAAACACCTAAAAAGTTACAGTTAGTTGCCTTTCGAGTACTCAAAACTAGTTTCCAAGAGCCTGTAGTGAAACTACCAGCCCCTACTGATGTTACCCCTGAATCAGTCATTATAAAATTTTTGATACTCCAATCAAGTCGAAGTTCTGAAGAGTCTGATCGAATTTGAGTCAAGTAATCATTTTCATTTCCATAGCATACCATTGCTCCTGAACTTGACTTTGGAAGTATCCAGAATATTATTGATGATGTGCTAGGAACTGCAGGACTTTTCATGGGAATAGAATTCAAACTTCCATCTAGATAAACACCACGATCAGTGAACTTAAACTTGGAATTTGTTCCGTGTCTACCTTTTCCTGAGTAGTCATAAATAGTTTCCCCAAAGTTAAACCCAAGCTTATATTCTGTAGTTTTTGCAGAAAGTGAAATTCTGATGAGAAAGACCAGAATATACATAATTATAGAGTTAATGGTATTAAATGTGGAGTTGAGTTTTAAAGATTTTAGAGATTTTGGGTTGAGATGAAAGCTTATTACTTGATTTTAGACAGTTAAAGGTATTATCAATTAATTGAAATAATAAAATGATCAAGAATAAAGTATTTTTTTGATTCGAAATATGTCCAAAATTCAAATCATTTTCAAATCCTTTAAAATTTTTTAACTTTTATACAAATTTGATACTAAAAAGGCAAATTCTGAAAGAATTTCATCAATCATGTTTCAAATGATAAAATTATCCATATCACTTCAACTTTTATCTGAAGCAACTTCAACAATAGTATATAGTATTGATAATTTCTATTCTGAGGTTGATTTCGGAAGAATAAAAAAATTCTAGATGACAAGTCGGGTACTAAAAGCCATATATGTAACTTTTGTTAATCCCTTGACTGAAATTCCAATAAATCCTAAGCTCTCAAGAACCTGATCTATAATGAATTTAATAAATATAGTTATACCCAACATAGTAATCAATTCTATATCCGACTTTGGAAAAATCCAGAATATTATTGATTCTGTTACAGGTCTATTTATGCTAATAAAGTTTGTACTACCATCCAGATAAATTCCACTGTCATTCTACTTGAAATTTGGCATTAATTTCATACCTAGCATTTGATGAGTAATCTTAAATTTTTTACCAAAAATAATCACAAATGTACACTGCAAATTTTGCAGTTAATTGAAGAATGCTAAGCAGGATAAGAATTAAATATTTATTGATGTAAGGAATGAAAAATTCTAAGACTTTATTGAATATATGTAAAAGATATAGTATAAAATTATTTAGTATTCTTCAAAGAAACTAGATTTTAAAATTAAGATTATCCAAGAGCAAAAACTCTAATAGTTCTATTTAATCACAATTGAGTTTCAAAGTATACAAAACTTTAAGTATTCTCATATTTATTCACCTAATCTAAAAGATTTTCAAAAGGCTGGTTTCCTAATTTTTTTCATAAGCTCAGATGATAAGAAATCAGGCTGCTTCTTCACTGGAGTAAATGAGGAAGTATTTATTTCCAGATGACTTGGAGAATGTTGTTTTTGATTCGCACTATCGTGCCACAATGGTGTCAATTTTCGTGATTTGTTTTTAAGTTTTATTTCTTGCTCAAGGATTTGATTCCTGACCTTGTTTCGAAGGATTAAAGATTGGTTTAGCTTCACAGATGTTTTTTCCATTTCTTTGATAAGTGATCTTTTTTCTCTGAGCTGACTGATTTCTTTGAGACTCTTCTCAAGTCTGAAAATTTGCTCCCCAGCTCGCTCAAGAGAATATCTTACATCAATTTTATTTTTTTCAATCAAGTAATGATCTTGCTGAATGCCTTTTCTTATTTGTTCAGCATTCATCAAACGATCAAATAAAATTTTCTCTCTTTTGGGAATGTAAGACATGTATTATTTATGGTTGATTATTATATAAACGAGGATGTCATTTTAACAGGTTGTTGATTAAGTTTTTCAAGAATTCGTATTTGGTTGATCTTTGTTTGATTTAGGAAAACCAAAAATGTAATATTTTAATAAATCCTGGAAATTAGTCAATTTTTATAGGATCTTAACTTGCTTGATCATAAAGAGTAAGGCTGATTATTTTAAATTTCTTATATTTTCCAGCGATTGAACTGAATTAATATATTCAGGTTTGTTCAACTTACCTTAATGAAAATTTTTTACAACCACTTGAAATATTCAAAAGTAAATTGATTAATTGATTACTTAGTCTATAATCAATATCACCTTCTAGTGATTTGCATAATCATGAATTACTAAGAACCCCTTCGTTGATGATAACTTTCTAATTCTTATAAACTAACTAAGTTTGGGCAGTTACACTTGCATCATCTGGGAATTTACTTATCAAGTCTTTTAGCCCTAATCTTTTAGTATAATCGAATTCAAGCATGCCCATCAATGTCGATTTTAGCCATTCGAAATTTATTGAATTTATAATTTCAAGTAATGCCGGCTTGTTTTTTTCAAGATTTAAATCAACTATGGGCTTATTTGTAACAAGACTCAATATGGTTAATCCAAGACTAAAAACGTCAGCTTTATCCTCCTTCATTGAAACAGGGCAGTTACTGTCATATCCAGCTCTAATTTCAGGACTCATGAAGTCTTTGGTTCCCACTGCTCCAACCTGCATAGTTTTGTCATCAATTCCGATTTTGGCAGTATTGAAATCAATGATTTTAATGACGAAATCATTTGTAATCATGATATTACTTGGTTTAATATCACAGTGAAGAATGTTCAATTCTCTCATCAAGTTGAAGGCGAGAATCAATTGTTTGTAAATCGATAAAATTTCAAATTGATTATAAGGCTTGTTATTTGTTTCTCTTTTAATTTTATCATTTTTTAATGTACTTTCCACATATTCCATCTGAATAGTAAAGACAAACTGCTTGTTTTCTCCTAATGTCGACTCTTGAAGACGAGCTGAATAAAACTGCAGAAAGTTTTTTGAGACTCCTGAAAGCGCTTTAAGCACTTCAGCTTCTTCGAAATAACCTTTCAGTTTGTCCAAGGTATGTGAGGAGCATTCCTTGATTGCAATGAATTGATCTCCCTCAGAATCATTAGATTTTTGTTTGATAACTATGGCTTTCCAGATCGATACTTGAACGAAATCTTGATCAGTCATGTAAATGATCTTATCGTTCTTAGCATTAATATAGCCATCAGACAAGGAAATTAGAATATCTTGAGATTCAACGTCTTCCTTATTTTCTACGAATGGTTTTATTTCACATGGTTTGTTTAAGGCTTCAAAGTCGATATTTTCCTTCAACTTTCCAAGTCCTTTCCATTGACTGATGCTGAGTTTAAGTGAGTCTTTGAGGACAGCCACATCAGCGTAATGCGATTCAGCCAACAAGACACACTCAATGGCATCCTTAAATTTTTCTTCAGTAGGTTCGAGAATCTTATCATAAATCCGGCATTTTAAAATCGACAACAGAAATGAAAGCTCTAAAATCATTCGGTATCTATTTTTTATTTTATTGTGCAAAGTGTGAGCAAACCTGAAAGCTTCAGCCATTTCTTGAAAATTCAATTGACTATTCTGACACTGTGCCAAAAGGATATTAGTGACTGTTATCGCGAATGCATTTATTCTGAACTTTTCGTTTTGGTTGAGAATGTTAGCGACTTCGATGATCAAGGGGTACCACTGTGGTTCGATGACCCTTTTTTGTAAGATTTGCCATACAAAGATAAATTTAACCAATTTTCTGAATGCAAGGTTCCCTTTCAACGATGCGTCTTCAGATGTAATGCTTTTGTATACGTTTGAGATATGTTTGAAGTCGCAAAATGCTCCTTTTTCGATGACTGTCTGAAAGTCTGAGGGAAATTTGGAACTTATATCTCCGAATTCTTTTAACTGCTTTTCTACCAAGTCGAAAAGGTTCCAGATTTGGGTCTCGTCATGGTAATTTTCTAGTGATTTGTCGACGAACGGTTTATATTCTTTTATCACACGCTTCTGCTTGATGTCTTCTGCAAGATCAGCCATTACTATTATAAGGAAATTGTAGACACTTAATATGTCTTAAATATTTTAGATGGGTTTAGAGTTAAGGCTGATTTTTAAATTTTTTTTTTGGATTTGGAATGTTTTGATGATAAAATAAGGTGGATGTCTTTTTCGGCTGGGGTCTTGAAAATTGTTTTCTATTGAAAGTTAATTTTTGAATTTTTTTTCTTCTGCGAATATAATATAAGAGTTTTTTACTCAAATTTTGAAGGGGTAGCACTATATAAAGATAAATCTTGATTTCATGTTCAAGTCTAGATTAGAAATTATATCAAATACATTTAAATTCTATCGATTATATTATTCATGTTTGTATTTTATTAGTTTAGAAATAAGATTTAATTATTGATCTTTTCCTCTCTTGTGTTAACTATTTACAGTTAAATCTTTAGATAAACTGTCAATTATCTCTATTATTTATTAATTACTTTCTCGTGATTAATTAACTAAGTAATATGAATTAATCAGTATATCAAAGATATTCGATTTTATAATCGAAACTATTCAAATTATGATGGAAATAAATTCAAGAGATATCTTGATTTTAATTATATTGAAATGGCCTACTTAAATTAGGAGACTACAATTTTTTTTCATTTGGAAAATCTTTAAGAAGGCGAATATATATAAATTACAGATATTACTAAAGAATGAAATCTCATGCAGTATTATTATACATGAGTTTATATATATACTTAACCGGTACCTAATTACAACCTGGAAATATAAAAAATGTTTAATAAAAAGGTTTGAATATCAGATATATACGCTAAAGTATATATATTGAGATCATTTTCACCCTTTGGGTTAGATATAATTATTTATGTAATTTATATTTTGACTCAATAATTTCTAGTTTGATATTATAGGTAAAAAACATAAAAAAAAATCAGCATATAGTTTATATTTAAATAATGATCATAATATATAATTTGATTTTGAAATTATACGAGCTGAATGATATGAACTATAAATAATCACTCATGACGACAATGACCTAAAATAATATGATATCGCTTCAATGGGAAAAGATCAAACTTTCAAAGATTTAATTATCTCTGAAAAGACTAATTTACCAGCCGAAACTAGATTATATTTGAATATTCTAATCAAAAGGAAAGAACCACCATTTTAAAATAATCAAAAAATTTAAGCAAAGTCAAATACCTTTGATTTGATTATAACTGAACTTTAAACACAAACTATGCCTTTTCATCCAGATTTCAATCCACAACAATTTTCAATTCCTCCATTTTTAATCCTAAAAATATAGATACTTAGTAAAAGACAAAGAAACTTACTCAACTCTTTGAACAAAATTTTCTAGCTCTTTAATATATCCAAATTTAAACTAATTATAATAAATGGATGACAGATGTTCCTACGGTGACTGCCGAGGCAGTCAAAAAAATAGCTGTTCATGCGACCGCAGGCTGAAATACTGTGAATACCACATCGAAGGGCACCTGGAAGCACTAGGAAGCCACTCAATCCGCCCTCTACTGAAGCTAGAAGACCAGGGGACTCCATCTCTTCTAGCCAAAGAAATGAAGACCCTTTCATCAACAATGAGCAAGGTGATGCTGACAGGTAAGGAGATGTTTGAAGAGGTCTGCAAAAAGCTCTGCCAAATCACATCAGAACTGACAGAACGCCAAGACAAGCTGATTGAGATGGCTTCAAACTTATCACAAACTCAGTCTCTTCCCCTAGAGTCATTCAAAGATCTGGGTGACCTGAAATTAAAGTTTAAGACTTCAGAGGACTTCAAGAAACTCGTCGATGACCACTTTTCAAACGAAAGTTCCTTAGTTGACTTCTCTTTATTCAGTGAGGACATCAAATCCATAATGGGCCACTTGTCAAAAAGCAATGAGTTGCTGGAAGAAGTTAGAAGTCAATCTCATCGAGAGAAGGAGAGTCGAGAAGAAATCAAAACACGACTCGCTCGCTTGGAAAACTCTACTCTTCAGATTGAACAGAACCTTCAAAACTCCTTTAGGGGGCAAGACATTGAGATTCAAGAAAGGGAACAAAGTTTTTTTTAAATGAAAGGACTCATCTTTTGCAGGAAAGAGAACTTGCTTTTGAACAGCTGCTCGAAATTCAAGATAGTAAAATTGAAGAAGTCATCTGTAAGTTAGATAGCACTGCTAATCGGCTTATTGTTCAGATGGAGTTGAATATGTTCAGGAGAAGAAGATGAAGGAGCTGAATGAATATGCTCAAAATCAAATCGATCTTCAGTTTTAAGAAATTTCTATGATTGTTGAAAAAAGGATATTCGAAATCAATCAGACTTTGGAAGCAACTACTAATATGATAGGCGAAAATACCCATAAAGGAAATGAAGATTTAAGGGTAGAGTGTAAAGAAAGCATTGATAGATTAAATGAAAGTTTCAATTTATTTTGTGATAATATTAAAATTGAGGTTCAAGGACTTACTCAGGAGTATCAAGGACTCCAGAATTATGTTAGAAAAGAATTAGATGATTGCAAACAATTCAGGAATGAGCAAGAGCAACTAAAAAATAAGCAGGAGGAGGAAAAGCAGAGGAAGATAGAAGCAAGAGAATTAAAAAAAAAGCAGGATGAAGAAGATGAAAAGAGGAAAGTAGCTGAAGAATTGAAAAGAAAGCAAGAAGAGGAAGAAAAAAAGAAAAAACAAGCCGAAGAATTGAGACTAAATCAAATTGACCAAGCAAGGCTTGCAAGACGGGCTGGTGAAATGAATTTAACTTTCAGGTCATTGACTGTGTCTCAAAAGTATCAACAGTACAAGTTTTTCTTAAATTCTATAGATTCTGACTGGGAAGTATGGTATCAAAAAAATTTGATCAGGGATATCATGATATCAAATAACGAGCAGTATCTATTTTTATGTAATTAATGTTAAGGTATTTTCAAACAGATTGTATTATTTACAGAAGATAGTGACTCTTACTTGCAGGCAGTACTATAAAAAAAGGTGATTGAAAATAAGATGGTAAGAATAATCATCAGATGGTATTTGAAAAGAAGGTACTGGAAAATAAGACTGTAAAATCGTTTATCAGGCAGTACTAACAAAGAAGGTAAATAAAATAAGGTCGTGAACTAAACAGCCCCCTGTATAAAAAAAGAAGGTACGTTTAATTCAGATCGTACGAATAAATACAGGTTGTAATTTCTATTGAGGTATTTGTAATAAATACTGTAGCCCTTAATAGTAGGTAAAACCTATTTAGTATGGGTGTACAATCTTCATTCAAAGTATAACGAGCTTCGTGGTCAAAATCATCAAACCTATGATGCAAGAAAAGTTAAAGATAGATACCCGGAGTGCATCAATCCATTGTGGGGCGATTAGTTAGATAATAATTTAGATTTGATTAATTTTCTTGTATGAATATTAACTGAAGTTTCCCTATAAATTTACTAAGTTAATCATATTGGTATAGAGACTTTACAAAAATGAAATTATGCCTGTTTATTTTTTAGTAAAATTTGAAATTGTGATTATTACTTAAAATAACAAGAAAATTGCAAATAAATTAATCATCTTAAATTCTAAAATAACGACCTGCTTTCCAATTAAACTGTGAGGCAAGTTAAAACATTTCCAGAATGCATCACAAAAGACTCCTATATTCGTAACACTATCTCTATTATCAAAATTCTAGTCTTTATATATGATCAGCAGTGGAAAATCCACAGTTAGAAAACTTTACTGTATTATCACTGCAAAAGAATTAAAGTTTTATCATCGGCACTTAATTCTTAATGATGGTAGTGACTTCTGACGTATCTTAAAGAACTATTTCAGATTCAAGAATTTGTATCACTCACAAAAAAACTCTAATAATTATTTAAATTTTGAACGAAACTTAAAATAATCGGAAGCAATATTAGATAATTCTCCGTACTCCAACAGATGTCGCCTTTTTCCAACTAATCTGACTTCGGTAATAAAATTAAGGCAAACAGCCAAATCTAAATCTATCTTCAATGAATATAATCAACAGATTTCTGGAATGACCAAAATTAAAAACTTTGATAGAGTTATTCGTGAGCCTAACGATTGAATTGTTAGTTTAGTATACCCTTAGTTTAATCATTATAATTATTCAAATATGGAATATATCACAAATATTACTATTAAAAATAATCAATTGTTTATCAATCAACTTTAATATATTTTTTATGGTCTATCAAATTCATGAGAGAAATTCTATTTAAGTTGAATTTATTCGAGTACAGAAGAGTTTGTATGATCATTATATCCCTGCAATAATATCTCCATTATTGATAAGAAATTTAACATTACAAACATTAAAAGTACCTTTAATCAAATAGGTGTAATCAATAATAGTTGGCATAATTTTGAACTTCTTTACTCATATTTTCACAATTTTCCTTAACAATTATCAAAATTTAAATAATTTATTGTAAAAATGTAATTATCAATGATATTAAACCTTTTTTTATGTAATTCAATAGGAGTAAGTTCAATAATGCATCTGGTCAGAGGTAAAATCAGTATTTTGATATAAAAGAGTAATTGTTTTCATAAAGATTTTGGTGCCTCAAAGATTACGAGCTCAAAGATTTTATAAGAGCCCATAAGGTATAGGTTATATCGTTTTCTATAGGATGTTCTTTTTCAGGTCTAAAAAACTTTTTCAATAATTCCTGATTATATTGATCTATTAGTTTTGTTGATGTTAATAAATATTTATGAGGATATATTCCATCACTAAGTAAATCTCTAAAACTTGTAAAAATTTTATTTTTGGTGGTTAAATCGTCAATATTCTCAAAGGTGAGAGTTATTATTGGAAGTGATCCTTGTAAATCAATAATTTTGGTTTCTTTATTTTCACCCGTAAATGGATGCACTGTTAATATTTCAGTCCCGATTAACAATTTCTAAAATTTTTCCTTTTTCTCATCATCATTGACAATATTTCCTTCTGATGAAAATTTCGGTTGGAAAAAACTCTCAAACATCTTTAGGGTCAGTGATTTACCCCACCTCATTGGCCTTGTTATGAGCAAACTATTATATTGAATAATATCTTTTATTATCAATGATTTATCTACTGAGAGGATGCTTCCATCAAGAATTTTTTCATAGTTATCAATATCATATGAAATCTTTGTTGGTGTCTCAGGGTAAATATTTTTTGTCAAGAACCTCTTTCTGATAGCTTTGACACAGGAGATCGAATTCTTAGCTAGCCAATTAAACATTATAAAGATGTCTGAAAATATATTTTTCTACCGTAATAAAATTTAGCTAAGTATATCAAATACTTGAAAAATCAAGATCTAGTGAAAAATTTTGATTTAGTCATGGCTTTTGAATAGACACTTAGAAAAATTTTAAATTTGTTAGGTAATAAGATTAAAAAATTAGAAATTTTATTGATTACGATGCATCTAAATTTCAGGAATAAGTTTATCAAGTTAATTTTAATAAGCAAAGGACTTAATTCATCAAATATACCTAAATAATGATTAAAATTGAAAAAATGACATAGAAATTTTTATTCCAGCAGATAGTTTCGGTCAATAATCAATGATTTTTAGCTTCGGAACTACCAAGGAACAATCTTCAAGACTTCTTTATTAAATTTATCAAAGTATTTAACTGTATTGCAAGACAGGATAGACAATTATAACTATTTAATTCGATACTTAAATATAAATTATTCAAGGTATATTTTTCTTTTAAAACTTAAGTCTATAAATGGCAGAATCTGGTTCAAGTAGAGTAGTGAGAGAAGAAATAATCGAAGCTCCTGGAGATAATGAAGAAAGCAAAGGAGCTGAGCTTAGAGATAAGATTTATAAATATTATACAAAGTATTCAAAATATCGAGAAAAAACATATACATGGCCGATGAAAGTCTTTGACAAAGAAGGACATTCATTGTTGGCAAGTTGTTGTTCTTACTCTCCTGATGGGAGGTATCTTGTATCTGGATCAGATGATTATCATAAATTAGGTCAAATTATATTCTGGAATATAAAAGAGCAAAAAGAAGAGTTTACTCTGAAAGGGCATAATAAATATTCTACTTGCTGTTCTTTCTCTCCTGATGGAATATATCTGGTAACTGGATCATACAAGGAGATTAAAATATGGGATATAAAAGCGCGAAGAGAAGAGTTCACTCTCAATGGGCATTCAAACTATGTAAATAGCTGTTCTTACTCTCCTGATGGAAATTATCTAGTAACTGGATCAGGAGATTATCAAAATAAATTCGGTGAAATTACAATCTGGAATATAAAAGAGCAAAGACAAGAGTTTACTCTAAATCGACAGTCAAGATTTATATCATGCTGTCCTTTTTCTCCCGATGGAATATATCTGGTAACTTCATCATATAAGGAGGTTAAAATTTGGAATATAAAAAATAGAAGAGAAGAATACACACTCGATGGAGAGTCAGCAAATTGCTGTTCTTACTCTCCTGATGGAAATTATATTGCAACTGTATCAAAGGATTCGTTTAATAATTTAGGTCAAATTATAATCTGGAATGTGAAAGAGCGAAAAGAAGAGTTTACTTTGAATGGACATTCAAAATGGGTATCTTACTGTTCTTTCTCTCCTGATGGAAAATATCTAGCAAGTGCATCATATTAGATTGTTAAAATCTGGAATATGAAAGAGCGAAAAGAAGAGTTCACTCTCGATGGACATTCACATATGGTTAAATGGTGTTCTTACTCTCCTGATGGAAATTATCTGGCAACTGTATCAGGATTCTCTACTAATATAGGTGAATTAAAAATCTGGAATATAAAAGAGCGAAGAGAAGAGTTCACTCTTAATGGACACTCAGATTTGGTTAAATGCTGTTGTTACTCTCCTTATGGAAATTATCTGGCAACTGGATCAAAAGATACAACGGTTAAAATCTGGAATATAAATCAGCAAAGAGCAGAGTTTACTTTGAACGGACATTCATCTGAAGTAAATTGCTGTTCTTACTCGACTAATGGAAACTATCTGGTCACTGGATCATCTGACTATAGATTTCTGATCTGGAAAATAAAAATGAAAAGAGATGATCTGAATTTGAATAATTTTTCTAAATTAAATTTTGATATTAATGTAGAAAACTTGATAGAATCTTTTAAACCATATAAAGATCCAATTACTAGTATCAAAAAATATTCGAAAAATAGATTTTGGACTTTTAAATGTAAAAAGAATGGCAGTATTTTAGTTTGGAATGTATCTGAGTGTAGGGAAGATTTTCTGCTAAATTATGATACCAGTAAACTTATAGGTTTATACTTTACACGCAATGAAAAATATCTAGTAGCTGTTTACAATAGGATTATTTTTAAGATAGCTTTTTGGAACAAATTGTTATATATTCTACATGATAATCTTTCAAGGTGCATCATTCAAAGAGAAGATATTAAATTACTATTTAAAGATTCAAAAGTAGCTAT